>APFE030250603.1:38902-50693 GCA_000404065.3 Pinus taeda | reverse complement strand
ATATGGGCCCCCACCCTCAAAAAAAGGGGTTTATGGCACTTTAGCACTTTTAAAAATCTGTATGAAAATCACCAACATTTTTAAAAAAATATACATAATTGATATATAGAAAAATTAACATTTCAAAAATAAACTCAAAAAGGTGGTTGATGTTCTATCAACACTTTTCAGAATTGACATGAAAATCACTAACATTTTTTAAAAAAAAGTGCATAGTTAATATATAAGAAAATTTGAAGTGTCAAAAATATGCTCCAAAAAAAAAGGTGTATTCTAAATCAACACTTTTCAAAATCGGATAATTTTTTACAACCTCCAAAAAAGTGAGAACTCGGAAAAGTTTTCATTTGGTTGGTAACTATGTTACAGGCGTATGTGATCCATAGATAGTAGAAAGATAAACAACCTCTGAAGAACCTATGTACCAAAACCGACCTGTCAAGACTCTAGTACTAGTCATCCAATCCTTGAACAACACCTCCAGAGGGTTCCACAAGATAGCTATCCTTCTAGCACAACCATGAGCATCAATGGACATAAGTTCACAACCTTTCTAGCAACAAGCTGCAATAGTGGACATTTTCGACAAAGAAATATCAGTTTCGTGCAAAATAACTAAAGTCGACTTCTCCAGTCTTATTCCTTCCCTTAAATATTGTTGTTTCCTTTAAACCCCGAATGTTCCATGACATAATATCCATAGCTAAGATTGAGAAGGCATAAAATATGTTGAGATTTCAATAACCTATCCTGAATTGATTAATTCATCTCTCGTTAATTGAATCAACTCACGTTCTGACTTATGACCCTTTTTCTTGACATCCTTACCTGGCAGTTCTTTACCTGTATCCTTCAAGGCTAGAGAACTTGAAGTTCCATAAGCCTCCCGTAACTCCATAGGTTCGTGATTCTTCCATTGCAAATACAACTTTGCATACAACTCCCAATGATCATTCGCTAATTCATCCAAATCGTGTGTTTCCCATTCATTTAATAACTAAACTATTTGTTGTTCCTCCACCCCTAGAAATTCCACTTTTTGTTGCATCAGGGGAATTACTTCCTCAATACCTGGTAAGTATGAAAAGGGTCTATCTATTCTAAATTCTCCTTTTGGGAGCTTTCGTTTCAGCATTTGTTTATCTCCTATTAAATCAATGTCCTTCTTAGTCATCATAGTATCCTCTTTCACAGCATGATCTTCCTCCATGCCTTCCAAGGCAGTGAAAACATTATGCTCCTCTAGATTCTTATATTGTTGAAACGAGAGACCTCGTGTTGACCTTCAACAAGGTGGAGCTTTTGAAAAACCTTCTTGAGTCACAAACCTAGACTCTTGTCATTCCGTTCTACGACTAGGGAAATCACGGAACAAGTGACCATGTTCATGACATAGATGACAACGAAATGGAACATGTTCATAACCAAGGGTCTAAGTGCAAATCTCACGTTGGTATTCCATGTCAATTAACTCAGGAAGGGGTTGTGAAATGTTCATATATACACAACTTGGTAGGCCAACCTTCCACAAACTTGCATCTAAGTGCATGGTCCTTCATTCTCCTTCTATGATTTTCCAAATTGTTTGGTGAGATGACAAATTTGGGGTTCTTGACTACCTTTGGCAAACAATTACCCCGCAATCCTACATGTCATTAAGCTCCCAAGATTGGATTTGTGTGTGAAGCATCGTCTTGATGTAAGCGACCCTGACCTCCAACACCTTAACAAGCATGGTTTGTTATAGCATATTTAAAGGAGTGAGGAACCCCTCTAGTTGTAGAACTAGTCAGTTTTGCTCGGGACTAGGCACAAAGAGACTCTCACTAAACTCAAAAAAGAAAAGTGATTCAAGAATCGAAACTCATAACTTGCATACAAAGTGCAAAAGATAGTTTACCCACTATACAAAATATTATTTTGTTTACCACTCATATAATAACAAGATATAATTTCTTTCCAAATCTATTTTTTTATTATTGAAATTATTAATTATGTTCATGTATTATATAATTGTATTGGTATTACAGTCATTTAATGTGTTGATATAATTTTTAGATTTGATGTGTAATTGAAGTTAAGAAGATGCTCAGATGATTTAATTTCCATGTTTGGTTTTCATACTTCATTTTATTAGATCTACATCTAAATGGTACTTGAATCATCTAATATTTTGATACATGATGTCCACACTATCGAATATTTCCAATGGCATTTTGATATTAGTAGATATAAAGCTTTTATAAGTGTTTCAAAAAGTTTCTAATTCAGTTGTAGTATTAAAATTTGATATCATGAAGTGAATATTTCAATAGTAACCAATCAACGAAATTTCCCTACTTCCTTACAAGTATATTCCAATGAATGCACATCTTCTACCTAGGATTTTGATCCTTATTAGTCCCTACCTTCAGTAGGACTATAGTGATCAATAGATCGTTCACTAGCAATTAATTGAGTCGTTGACTGATTCTTTTTTGGTTTAATCACCATTTACCCAAACTTTTATATGGTTATTTTCATTCATCGAAATATTAACGAAAGTTTTTAGCAGTTTTAGGCTTAGAAAAAATGGACCTCTTATTGTAGGCTTAGTTTATGTAATGAAAATGTGGTGACAATCTATCTTTTATCCGAAGTCCTGGTTATATTCACTTGCACAAAGATTTTTTATATCCAATGTTTTTTTAGCACTAGTGCCGCATGTTGTTCATGCCAAATGTTGGAGACTTCTCCTTCCACGTGTACCTTGATTTTTTGGAATAACTAAGATGGGTAGGCTAAAAAAACTCAAATAAAATCTTATGCTGCGAACAATACGAAAGGTAAACTTTTGCAGAAGAAGCTAGCATAATTTATTCATGTTTGATAGCTTCGCTCACCTGGTTTCTGCGTTTAAGAAGGTCCTTTGCATTTAAGCGATTCCTTTTCATTCATTGTTGTAAGCCCAAGAAGGAGGAGAATTTTTTTTAATAAGCTGAAGCCCAAGAAAGAACATTGTTTTTATATGTATTCCCTGTCTAATAGCATTTGTGAGATGAGGTCTAGAAGCCCAGGAGACCATGCAGCAGTATTGGAAGAACAAAAAACGGCTCAGAAACTTCTCATCATTTGCACTTTGTTTGCTACTCGAATTTCAAAGCTCGAATTGCATATCAACGTAAGTAAGCATCATAATTCCTTCCCCATCTATTCGTGGTAGGAACTATGTAGAAAAATTATGTAGAGATGGAGAGGTTCTTTGGAAAATGAAGCAGGTTCTAGATTTTATCGTATATTTAGTTCCTTGGGTATACTTAGAAAGCACTGAAATGATCCCTTGCTTTAAAATCTGATATTACTTCTCCTTATTTCTTTATTATGTTTTTTTTTGTCTATGTAAGCTTTAAATTTGAATTGTAGAAAAACATTTACCGTGTGAGCTTTTAGTATTTTCCATAAGGGGAACCTAGTAAGCTTAGAAGGTTGCCTTCCTTCAAGATGGCAGCAGTTCTGTTTCATATTTTGTGCACCCCTAGAGGCTTAGGGCTCAAATGTAACTCCAATGTTAATAGCCAGCGATGTTCACTACAGGTTGGGAGGTCCATAGGGAATTTCCAGTGATCATGCTCTATTGAATTATGATTTTGATCATAGCATGCGCTTTCCAAATCAACCTCCCAAAAAAACCAAAGCAGCTCGAGGGGGAGATTGAAGGTTAAAGCCTAACTTTACAGAGCGGTTGTCTATAATCTATTTCATGATTAAAGAAACCCGTAAGTGCTCATTTGTCCAAAGAAAAAACAAAATGTTGTAGATGCATTATTGTTGATGGCTATCCTGGGGATGAGCTGCCAGGAAAGATCAGAGCGGGAAAAGTGAGATGTCATCCTCTGTTTTTTGAGAGATTTTCCAGAAACCCATGTCCATATGCGCTCTAACTTTGGAGAGGAAGTGATCAGCCCCTGCGTTATGAATCCTATAGATAGATGTGCCAAGCAGAGACTATGGCACGAATCCTGTAGATAGATGTACGAAGCAGAGACTGTGCCAAGCATAGATTTTAGCATGTGAACTTCATTAAGAAATTGACATCGCTGAGTGTTATTAAAGAAATTTACAACCAGCATGGAATATCCAAAGATTTGTAGTTTTTGACATCCTTCCTCAATTCTAAAGAGGAGGAGTTTGAGGACCATCCTATTAATATTAATAATTAATTCTAGTTTTTTTACCTTTTTGGAAGCTTTCTTTCTCGTTCATTTTATCTATGCATCTTTACCTCTCCTCCTCTCAATCATTCTATTCATCAACCTCTCAATCATTAAGTCATCATTCGGTTCTGATGATGCTCCAGTTCTGATTTTAAAAATCTACTAAAAATGAACACTGAATAAAATTCCAGACTCTAATTCTTCACTATATATTATATATATATTATATATATTATATATATATATATATATAGATATATATATATATTCTCAATTTTTTTTCATTTATCAATGCTCACTGTTATAAATAATATATATCCATTCTGTTATATAATAAAAAGTATATGTAAATTTTCTATTTACACAATGAGGTTATATCACAATGGAAGCGCATTTGCAAAATACAATCAACAAATGTTTCATTATTCTTCCGAATAAAACTAACGGTTTTCACAAATAAAATCTAACATTGCCCTCTTAATTCTCTTAATTATATTAGATCTATCCTTTCATAGAGCAATTATAAAGCAATGAAGGTTTCTATTTGCAAATTCCTAGTTGTATGCACACGAGTTCGATTGATTTTGAAGAGGCAAATTATGACTACCTCGAGCTTGGCATCCACTGATGTTTGGGTAATTAACCTTACATTGTGTTTTTCTCTCTTTCATTTATAAACATTCTTAGGAACCACATATAGCTTCAGGTCTTGATTTTAGCCCAAGTAACCAAGAGCTAATTGAATAACATCTTCAAGTCTTGAGTAACCAAGAGCTAATTCAATAATTGTGTGCATCTAGGACTTTATGTGCAAATTCTATGTGAAATATTCTCCATTATAACATTCATCGTGGAAATGGAAGGAATCGTGTTCACATTTATCTTAAAAATTAAGGGTGTGCTCATTTATCGTAAAATTAAAGTTGAAAAAGGCATCGTGAATAATTAGGGAACACTGCGAAAGTCATGCAATATTTGTTTCTTTTTTGTCTATCAAAGTTCAAGTGGCTAGGCGCGGACGCTTCTGAGAAGGAAAGCTGGACGCCAGAGCTGATGCACAATAAGAAGGTGATTTATTTTTCCTGGTGTCGATGACTTAAAATGGCAGAAGTGTTCTATTTTTGTTAAAGAAGTCCAAATTTGGCTAATCTTTCTAATTGCCCTTATGTTAGTTGTATGTTGTCAGTATTATCTTATCTTCAATGTAGAATGCTTTAGCAATAGCTTAGCAGGGCCAAAATATGAATAATTCATATGAATTCATACTAGAAAAAGGTATAGCTAATAGCTTAGCAGGGCCAAAGTATGAGTTGCTATAGCATGCATTCATAGCAATTCATACTAGAAAAAGGGATTTGTAATAATTCAAGCCAATTGACTTACCGTCAATACGTTGTGTTGTTTCCCACAGGTTCTTGAGTCATCCAGTTGTTCTTGAGTCATCCAATTCTTGAGTCTCCTCCACTGATAGAGCGGTTGTAATTAATTTCATTTGTATCATTTTTGCATTAGGATTTAAGTTATATTGTAAGGCATTAGGATTTAGTCTATATTGTAAGACTTAAATTTAGAAAGGAGCTCGAGTCTCCATATTAAGTCAGGCGCATAACACTCACGATCACATTACATAACACATGTAACACTCACGATGTGATGTTTCAAGAAATTGGCCTCTCCAACGCTTTGTGGACACTACATCTGATTATATATGGATTGATACAGATCCCTGCCCCCAGAAATTTTATCATTTTCCTATTTAAAAATCTTTTAAATATTGGTATAATGTCCAGTTGAATTTATAAAAAACGATGCTTTAATCTTGTCAAAACATTCTAATTCCAAAATGCATAAATGATTATATGAATCCCTATTTCTCCTCCATGATATTGAAAACCAACACTTCGGAAGGTGACATTGGCATGGAAAGTGCTTTCTGCATTCTTGCATTTGGATAATCTTATACTAACCCAAAAGTGGAACCCAAGAACCTTCTAGGAGCACTAAAAAATGGCAAAGGACCACGTTAAGTAGGCTTACTACAGGGTCAAAATAGAAAGAAAATCAATCAAATTTAAGCTCAGATAAAATCTCTCGAACTAATAGCCCTCAGACCATCTCAAAAAAATTTCATCAAACTATTCTACTGCCGGCCCTCAAACCATCTCAAAAAAATTTCATCAAATTTTTCTACTGCCAACCCTCAAACCATCTCAAAAAAAAATCATCTAATTGTTCTACTGCATAAATAAGCAAAATTCCAATTTTGGGGACCTAAACCTTCGTCAGTTTTGCTATCATCCCATTTCACTTGATCAAGGTCGTCTGGAAAACATCCCTGCTATGCTTATATCCAGCAAGAATGCATGCACATTGCAAGTGTTCTATTATTTGATTTGCATGTTATTTCATATTATACGTTTAATTCATTTAAAAAATACTCATAAAAAATAATGATTCAATATCTGTACATACACTCATATTTTACATGCATTACACGTGTAACCCAAATATTATAGGAAGCTTGAAAGACAAGTACTTCCTCTACCATTTTTTATTAATTTATTCATTCAGTTCTATTTAATCTACTTTCACTTCGTTTTATACCTTCCTGAGTTGATTTCCAAGATTGACTATGAGTAATATATAATATACTTCCTTGCAATTCACCTTGTTTATACTGTTGTTTCAAACTCATATTAAGTTTCCATATCCTACAATGTTGAAACGAAGATCATACATCAGCCCCTCGACCAATCCAGCATGGCATGGGTCACAACAATGAAGATCATCCGCAAGAGCTACTTCCCCGCATCTGAAGGAAACTTCATTTTTGCTACCTCTATATAATTTCGATGGCATTTAATTATCTTTCTTATGTTACTTGGTTATATGATCCTATAACTTGGGCATGTTGGCAGGGACTACCGCTTATGCAGTTGCCCTTGTTAATCATGTTTTAAGTTTATACAAGTGGCCTTGGGGTTTTAAAAACCAACACCCAAATAACTAAGTTCAAGTTGGGTATATTAGATTCAAAATTAAAATCTAACTCATTTTCTTCTTTTGTGTTTATTTATGTATAATGTTTAATATAGGAAGTGTTTCTTAATTTAATAAATATAGGTTAGTTTGAGTGGTTAAATGTTACTTTAAATGGCTAAATGTTATAAATTGAAATTAAAAAAATAAAAAAATAAATAATAATAGGGTCAAGTTTTTACAATAATGAAGTTTTTAAATTTTTTAATGGTGTATATATCTATTATATATATATATATATATAATTGAAAAAATTACACACAAAATACCATATAAAACTGTACATATAATAAAACTTATATAAAGTCACATAATTGCAATTTAGTTTATCAATAAAAACTTGATACAAATACAAATGCAAATAGTGTCACGCTTAAGTCAGTTCTAGTGTAGCCTCAAGGGTTAGCTCAGTTGGTCAAAATCAGTTCCTCACCATCGGGAGGTCATAGGGTCCAATCTCCCCGAAGCCCTTGGGGTCAGGCCTTGCTAGTGGGTCGCAGGGCTAGATTCCCTCCGGGGTTGATCAGCCCAGATTTTTCTGTGAACATAGCGCCACCTGTTGACCAAGGGGTCCGTGAACCACAGCCTAAAAAAAAAAAGTCAGTTCCAGTGTCTTAGTTTAATGCAAATAAAAATTTTCAAAAACGTCGTCCCCGTAGAGTAGCCTTTATGTGGTAGAAAATGCCCATCATAAAAAAAAGGGACGAACCCTTCACAAATGTAATGCATAAGTACACTCAAACCTAAGTAGATGAATACCCTTTCAAACAAACATACAAACCAAAAACAGGACTTAGGGTTTACGAGGAAATATGAAGCATATCTTACCAAGAAAAATCCTATTATTTGTTAACGACAATTATTTGTTGAAAACCGTTAAACCCATGCTTGATGATTGTATAATTTTATTTTTATAAATAAAATAGGGTTAATGGTAATTGTATAATTTTATTTTATAAATTTTTATTATTGGAGAATAAATGAATTTTAGAATTTTAATTTAGCTATTAATTTTTTTTTTATAGAAACAGGTAGTGGATATATTAGATACTTGGCCTTAATGCCAAAGAGTGGATTACAAAAGGTGAGTCTAAATCTAGAAGTACCACACAACCTTGCAAGGTCGTGGTATTTATGCTTAGCTCACATCTCTTTTTAGCTACTACTATGCGGTCAATTTCAGAAATTTTCCCAATATTGTGGATACATACAAACTGATTTAACAGTAGGCAATAAAACATGACAGCTTTCTAAATAAAGGAATTGGTTCCCATATTTCCTATCTGCCTCTAAGCAAGGCTTCTGTCGTAAGAAGGGCTGCTTTGTTAGCTTCAATGTCTGCCTCCTTATTATTGACTCTCAACATGTGGTTGAAATTCAAATTCTAGAATGAGTCTCCAAGATCTGTAATTCTGTGGATCAACCTTGCAAGCCTTAGGTCTGTTGGCTTAGAATGTGTCACCATCATGTTAATGATAACCTGAGAGTTCCCAATAACATTAGCCTCTTTGATGTTCAGCACTTTCAAATTCTTGAGACCTTGGAAAAGAGCCAAAGCCTCAGCTTGGATGCTAGAAGAAATGCCCAAACCCCAGGCAAAACTATGGATCCTAAAGCCATCTGGATTCAATATGACTCCTCCAATACCAGCTCTTCCAGGATTTCCCTTTGCAGCCCCATCAAAAAATAGAAAGTGTCTCTGGTGGTTTGCAATCCATCCCTGGAACTCTTTTGTTGTAGCCTTTATTTGCCATTCTTTTGAGAGGGAGATACTCTTTGTAAATTTTTGGAACTGGAGATCGAGAGAAGAGCCCCAATTTATATCTTGTTGGCTTAGATTTAAATCATCTTTATGGTCTCTCAGACACTCTTTTAATTGACATTTTATTTTAACTACCACAAGCTTGGCATTATGTTCGCAATTTCTGAAGATCCTTTTATTTCGCTCAAGCCAAACCTGCCAACAGATTAATTTAGGGAGAGTGGACCAAGAAGCTCTGATAATTTTGTCTTTTGGAGGAGGGTCAGGATAACTTTGCAGCCATTTATCAAAAAAATCAGGAATGGACAAGGGAAAATCAAAGCTGAAACTAAAAGTTCCCAACAGCTCGGTCTAGATCTACAATGTGAAGGTACATTCAAGCATCAGATGTGACACACTTTCCTAGTGTTACACAGTAATTTGTCACTGTCTCCTTGCCAGTCTCCCTACTGTGTCATGGAATCACATCCACCATGCTCATGCTCTCTGAAATGGCCAAAAACCCTCTTTGCCTAAGTTTATTGGATCATCGCGACTGTTATTAAAATAACCACGCTCACTGGCGGATGATAGTGTAACTGGTGCAACACCAGCGCGGAAGCACACAGGTTTTCCGCGCTGGTCGAATTTCATAAACAGCGCACCCTCCGCTTGTATAAAATCGCGCTGACCAGACCTCTTCTGTAATTGAGATGCGATGCCAGCGCGCCAGCCCAGTTTTGCACCCGCACTGATCCTATTTGGGCGAGTTTGTTCTAACAGCCAGCCTTCCAAATGACTCCAGACTTGGCTGTTAGCTTTGTAAAGGTCGCCATCCTTTCTAAGGCATGTCTGTTCGCCTAATGATCCACCTTTCTTGGGGTTAAGCTCATCCTTTCACTATTCATGGAGACTCCTTCTCCTATATAAGCCTCCACCATTGCCATGAGCAGCTAGTTTGGAACATATAGACTTTGACATAGAGGAATTCATAGTGCATTAGTGCTGCTCTTTGTAGGCATTTGGTGTGTTGTGTGTGAGGATTGCTTTAGAGCTTAAGGAGGTTTATGAGTTTGTTGCCTTGTGTGAGAGAGAGACCTCTTTGACTTGGGAGATCTACCTTCAAAGGTGAATGCTGATGAGACATTCTGGCTGGACCCTCTAGAGAAGGACTCAGCATCAGAACTTTGGTTGTACCTTACTCTATTTCTGATTAATAAAAGATAGATGACTACTGTTATGGTTCCATTCTCATTTGTCTTATGAATGATTCATGTGAATTACATTCTTTCTGACTGATGTATGGTTGTTTTTAGTAGATTTTACGCTTGTGTTTGTCTTCTCTTTGCTTGTGCAGGTGTCCGCCCACGAGGATAGTGGAGGATTGTGATCGGCTGGAATGAAGGAGCGAGAGTGGCATCTCTTCGTCAAACATAGCGCTGGAATCCAAGTAGGTGTTCTTTACCCACTTGTTAATTGCAACTGGGAACATGCAGAGTAGCATTGATTGATTTTTGCTAGACTCCTTTTGGGCTAGTAGGGATCGCCTCTATCCGTAGAGGGGATTTACCTCTCCAACAATTTGGCGACCATACTGGGGAGCTTGCTTGTCTCTTTGTGGTTCATCCTTGTTTTTGGATTTGATTATTGCTTTCTTGTCAAGGATTGGGGATTAGTTTGTTGTTGTTGGTTTCCTAGTTCATCCTAGGAACTGCTTTAATTGTCTTAAAAGCCTGTTACCTTGGTTTGGGGGTTTTTGGTTCGTTTTTGCTTGTTTTTTAGCCTCAGCGCGTTTTATTTCAAAACAGTTGCGCTGACATCGCACATCTGTTTCTTTGCTTTTCCTGTCATCATGCTTATACATTTAACAGTCGTGCTGACCTTGTTTTTGGGCCAGTGCCCTTTATCCGTGTCCTTCCGCGCTGACAGCGCAAAGTTGCTACGGGCGTTGTCTTGTCATCGCTTTGTTGCTGAGGGGTCACCCGCGCTGATCCTGTAAAATTCTTTTTTGTCCAAATTTGCCTCCTGAACCTCTTGGTTTGGCTGTCCCCTGCTCTTTCCACTTGGTTTATGACTTGTTTTATTTTGTCTGAGCTGTGACACGCTTGCTTGCGAAGCCTTGTTCTGCGAGGGTTTGTTTGTTGCCTATTTTCGGTTTTTGCAAAGCCTTCCTTTTCGCTTTCGCTGCTTGGTTTGCATTTTGCCTTAACTTTTTCAACTGCTTGAGTATGTGGGAGTCTTGTTTGACTGGTTTTGAGTCTCTCTTTTGAGAAATTCTTAATTTGATTTCCTTTGATCATTACTTGAAGGTTTGTCTCAGTCTCTTCACAATTTTGCGTCTTTTTGCTTTCGTTTTTGCAAAAAAAATTCCCCCTCATTCACCGAGGGGGGCTAAATTGGGCATGAGTGTTAATCACCTTTGAGTGTTTTTATTTTTTATCTTTGGAAATATCACCCAATTTTCTTGATTTGCACTTGATTGGTTCTTAGATTACATTAGAACCATCTTGTGTTTGAGAATTCTTTTGTATAGATCACACTTGCATAATTAGAATTCTCATTTGTGCATAGATTACGTTTGCACACTTTTCAAGTGAATTGTGCATAAATTACAATTGCATAGATTACCTTTACCCTTTGGGTGTTTGCCTTCTTCTATCGATTTCACATTTCTAGCCCTGGGGCATCTAGTGGCTTTGTGGGTCGAGCCTCCCTTAGGTGTTTTTGGGATTCTATTGGGTCAGTCGACTCTCTAATTGCTCCCTTGCATTTGCTCGGTGATTGTTGAAAGTGTTTGATTGTGTTCCAAGTGATTTGC
>APFE030250603.1:4786-34649 GCA_000404065.3 Pinus taeda | reverse complement strand
TGACATAGAGGAATTCATAGTGCATTAGTGCTGCTCTTTGTAGGCATTTGGTGTGTTGTGTGAGGATTGCTATAGAGCTTAAGGAAGGTTATCAAGTTTGTTGCCTTGTGTGAGAGAAAGACCTCTTTGACTTGGGAGATCTACCTTCAAAGGTGAATGCTTATGAGACATGCTGGCTGGACCCTCTAGAGAAGAACTCAGCGTCAGAACTTTGGTTGTACCTTACTGTATTTCTGATTAATAAAAGATAGATGACTACTGTTATGGTTCCATTCTCATTTGTCTTATGAATGATTCATGCGAATTACATCCTTTCTGACTGATGTATAGTTGCTTTTAGTAGATTTTACGCTTGTGTTTGTCTTCTCTTTGCTTGTGCAGGTGTCCGCCCATGAGGATAGTGGAGGATTGTGACCGGCTGGAGCGAAGGAGCGAAAGGGTCATCTCTTCATCAAACATAGCGCTGGAATCCAAGTAGGTGTTCTTTACCCACTTGTTAATTGCAACTAGGAACTTGCAGAGTAGCATTGATTGATTGTTGCTAGACCCCTTTTGGGCTAGTAGGGATCGCCTCTATCCGTAGAGGGGATTTACCTCTCCAACACCTAGTTTACCTTATAAAGGCTACACCTTGAAGAGCCATGGAAGCCTCGCTTCTGAAGATTATCATCTGTCAAGATGTTTGAGTGGCATAGTAGCGAGTTAAAGAAATCGATTTTTGGCCAGGAGGGATAATGCCATATCCCTTTCCACAGCTCTGGATTCGTGGCCACATGAGGGCATTCACATAGCTTGGCGTATCCTTGAGCAACAGTGTATCCACCAACCTGCACACCCCAACCTCTTGAGTCTCGTTTTTGAATCAGCGTTGGAGCCAATCCGTCGAGCTTGGAGAGCAAGACCTCACACTCCATAGCTAAATCTAGAGGCGTTTCAATATTCCAGCCAGCCCATCATGAATCCTGCCAGACGAAAATGTCCCACAGGGAACGCAAACTAGCCTCATTCATCCATCTGCACATCGCTTGAAGTGAGCGACAGTCTCCCAACGGCTCGTGGTTCATTATTCTATCTATCCAAAGGTTGACCCTTTTTCCATTACTGGGAATCCAGTAGGCATGAGCATTGATAAGAGGACATGCTTTGATACAGAGCTTCAGGAAGGGCGTATTTGGATGCGTCAGAGGGTGATCTAGACAGCAGGAGCGCTGGCCTTTGAAGTATTTTTTCCAAAGAGCTAATTGCGCCCAGTCAGGGTTAGGTGCAATAATTCTCCAGATAAGCTTAGCTCCCATGGCAATATTATGATAGCCAAGATTTGTGAAATTCAAGCCTCCTTCCAACAACGGTTTGGAGATGGTTTCCCAGTTAACTAGCAGAATCTTATTCTCATTCTGTTTGCCCCCCTTCCAAAAAAACTTTTGAATGATCTCATCCATTTTTTTGATAATGCCAGTGGGAGCAAGAAGGACAGAAAACTAAAATAAGGGAAGATTGTTAAGGACTAATTTGATAAGAACGGACTTACCAACAATGTTAAGCCAGGAAAAGCCCCAAGCAAGCAATTTGTTCTTAAATTTCTCCAATTGAGGGATCCAATCTCTGCTATAAGCTCTTTTGAGAAATACAGGGAGGCCTAAGTACTTAAAGGAAGTCCAATTTGAGGAGGCTGCGAAACCAAAGGTTCTGGAAATGGAGTTGAGCAAGCTGGAAGTGGTGTTCCAGCAATGGATATGGCATTTTCCATTGTTTAGACTGCTTCCCGAAACCATACAAAACTCATCCAGAACTCCTTTAAATCTGGTGGCAATAAGTACAGAAGCAGCGCCCAATAACAAGGTGTCATCCGCAAAGAGGGCATGATTTATGTTTTTAGCACCTCTTGCTATGCAAAGCCCAGTGATTTCCTGATCCATCATTTTTTTGTCTAAATAGAAACTAAGCATAGAGGCTTGAAGAACAAAAAGAAGGGGTGAGAGAGGGTACCCCTGCCTGAGCCCTCTAGTGGCTTTGAAAAAATCATCAGCTCTGCCATTTACTAATGGAGCAATCCAAGGCACCGAAATGCAAGCTGGAATCTAGTTTATAAATTTCTCACCAAATCCAAGCTTTTGTAAGACTTTCAACAGAAAACTATGCTTGACTCTATCGAATGCATTTTCTAAATCAAGTTTGACAGCCATACCTTTTTCATTACGACTTAGGCTTGAGTGGATTGCCTCTTGGACCAGCATGAAATTGTCCACTATCTGTCTACATTGAATGAATCCTCCTTGATTTTCAGGTATGATTTTGGGTAGGATGAGCTTCAGTTTATTAGCGATAACTTTGGTAATCAGTTTGTAACCAATATTACAGAGTGAAATCGGGCCAAACCTATTGAAGGAGTTGGCTCCTTTTTCTTTAGGGATGAGAGCAAGGAAAGCAGAGTTCATGCTACCTCCAATTTTATGGCAGGCTTGGGACTTAAGAACCATTTTGTAAAGATCTTTTTCCATAATCGACCAACAAGATTGGAGGAATCTGGCTGAGAATCCATACGGCCCAAGGGCTTTGTCTGGGTCCATAGAAAAGAGGACATCCTTGACTTCGTTCTTGGTGACTTTAGCTTCAAGAAGACGATTCATTCTAGCAGTAATCAAGGAGGGGACAACGTCCATCATATCACAGTTTTGATCCAGATTTATATCTTCACTATACAGGTTTTTAAAGTGAAGGGAGGCTTCTTTTTTTATGTAGTGCCATCTTTGATTTTGGAAATGGAATTGGTACACTTCCTTGCTTGAACTTGTTTTTGAAAGAAGGAAGAGTTCATGTCTCTTGCTTTAATCCATAGACTACGTGACTTATGTCTCCAGTTCCCTTCCTCAGTTAGACAAGCCTTGTGATAGTTTTGCTGGAGTTGGGCTTCTTTATCTAGGATCTCTTTTGTTATGTCAGTTGTTTCAGCTTGGAGATGGTGAATTTCCAGAGTGCGTTGGAAATTTTTCCTTTCAATGGCTAGACTGGGCAGAGATTTAGCCCAGCTTTTCAAAGCCCTTTTCACTCTTCTGAGCTTCTCCTCCCAGACGAAAAAGGGGGAGCCTTTGACCGCCTGCATCTAGATGCCCTTGACTAGTTGCATGTAGTCTGATTCCTTAGCCCAGCGCGGGCTAAATCTGAAGGGAATTGGTCAGAGATCAAGCTGAAACACCAGTTCCAACTTCATGGGTTTATGATCAGAAGTACTGCATGGGAGAATGTGAACTCTAGCCTCTAATCCAAGTAGAAGAAAATAGCTTTGGAGAAAGAATCTGTCCAACCTAGCAGCAATGTTGCTAGGTCCAATTCTTTTATTAGTCCAAGTGTACTTATCATAGATTGGCTTGATGTCCAGCAGGTCCCCATCCTGCATAAGATCCTCTTCCCATTCCGTTGCCGGATCTCGAACTATGATGCCTCCTCTTTTTTCTGTTGATAAGAGAGTGAGGTTTAGATCTCTTGCAATGATAATATTCTCAAGATTGACGATGTCTGATTGGCTTCTTATGGATTCCCAACAAGCCTTTTTTTCCCCAGCGTTCACAGGGACATACACATTGAAGAGACTAATAATCTCTTTTGAGTCTAAATGCTGCAAGTTTAAGAACAGCCAGTGAGTGTTGAGGGTCTCAGAAATGACTAAGAATTTGCTAGCATTCCAGAAAGTGCCCAGCCCCCCGGAAGCCCCTTGGGCTAAGATTGCTTTCGCCTCGCAATTGTTCCAGAGTTTCTTACTTGCCTGGAGGAAGACAGAGTCTTCCAGTTTGGTCTCCTGGATAAGGAGTATATCAGGAGCTTATGTTCTTATTAAACTTTTGATGGCTTCTTTTTTGGTTTTGCTCCCCATACCTCTACAGTTCCAGGAGACAATCTTCATCATTTGTATTTCTGGTTGGCTCCCTTGGAGCCTTAGGGTTGGTTTCTCACCATCTTTGGTTTTGATGCTAATAGCTTCTCAAGGGTTGGTTGGCTGCCTTGGAGCTTATCTTTGAAAGTTTCCTGCTCTCTTTTTTCCCTATTTGTTTTGTGGCCTCTTGTGGATCTCCTTATCGAAGCTTGGGATTCTCTTATTTCACCTTCTTCCTCCAAGCCATCAAATTCTTGCTCAACTTCGACAGTGTTTCCTTTGGACCTCTCAGCAAGACTTAACCCTTATGAGAAGAGGGTAAACCTTTAGCGAGGGGGTTGATTTTTGATTGTCAGCTTCCTGTGTTTCCTCTATTTGCGAGCTTAGAGGGGCGAATTTATTTTCTTGGTCCATTCTGGGAGGGGGTTGTTGAGGAGGGGCCTGTTGGGGATCTCTTCCGCTTGGACCAACCTGCTTTTGGGTTTTCTTGGTGCACTTGACCTAATTCCAGCCTTCTTCTTTACCCTTATCTGGTTCAGCAATGGATGGACATCCTCTAGCGAAGTGACCGTAAACATGGCATTTTCGGCATTTGAAAGGGAGTTGCTTGTAGTCTAGCTTCTGCAAGTGAGTCCAGCTTCCTAATTTGATATTGATGGCTTCTGGAAGACCCACCTCTAGATCTACTTCTAAGTAGATTCGAGCACAGTCATATTGATTTTTTTTGTTTGCCTGATCTATGAATTTCTTGAGGGCGTTGCCGATGTGCTTCAACAAGTCCCAGTTCCAACAATGCACTGGGAGGGTTGGGAGTCTGACTCACACCGGGACAGTCGTGAGAACTACGACTGCAGGGTCGAAACTGGCATCCATCTATTGAAATAAAGGCCCTGGGGACCCATGAAATAGGGGCCATTCTGGAAGATCAGATCCTTGTTGTCCTTTGAGGTGAATTTGAAGTGGAAAAACCCTCTTCCTAAGAAGTAAGAAGTGATGTTATTCTTGATCAGAGGAGCCCAATTCTTGTTGACCCAGTTCTCGATGGACTTAGGAGAGGGCTATAGACCAGTGAACTGGCCAACGAGGGCCCGGCCCGCTCAGCAAAGGAGAGGGAGACTTGAATCAAGGTCTCTGGTGGCAGGGAGATTTCAGGAATGTCTTCGAGCCTCTTGACAAACTTGGTTGCTTCACTCTTTTTCTTCTGCAGTAAGTCAGCCAAGAGCCGAGAGAAGGCTTTGGCAAATGAAGGCGGAGGGGGGGGGGAGGGCCGGCCTGGGGCGAGCCCGGGACCTCCATGAGGGCGAACCCAGCTTACTAGCCCCTCTCAGCAGCAAACAAACCACACAGAATCGCAGACTCTCAAAAGGAGAGGCTCAGGAACGACGCAGCAAGGCAGGGGGCCCAAAGTCACAGGTTGCAGGGTAGAGGGATCTAGGGCACAAAGGCGCCAAAGCGCAAGCAGAAGGCTAGGGCTTCATGGCAGTGCTCCAAGTCTCGAACCACTCTCAGCAATGATCATGTTCAATTTGATTATTAATATTATTAAATAGATTATTGATATTTATTTTTCATAAAATATTTATAGTACTATATATAAATTAAAGGTTGAAATTTTTTCTTTAAAATAGTTATGTTATTTTAGCCTGTTTAAATAAATTGATTAATCAAAAAAATTGTCATATGAAGTGAGTAATGATTTTTTGAGCATGTTGTATTGATAAGTCATGGTATTGGGCTATCTTATTGTAACAAAGCTTATTACAATGACGAAATTGTTTTCATACTTATTATGAATTGATATTTATGGACATTTCTATTTAATTTATATGGCTATGTTAGTTATGATATAAATGCCTATGTTAGTTATGATATAAATGTCATACTAAAATTTAACCACTAAATCATAATTCTAACAACAAATATAAATTTATCTAACATAAAAAACTACAAAAATACACAACCCACCACTCAAGATTTAAACCAGTACTCCCTACCGCTTAGTTTAAATATAGTTAAATTAAAGTAAAAATATTGAATTCAAGCTGGTGTTACGGTTCAGAATCTAGTCAATAGTCAATTTAGGTTTTATTGATTGGTAAATTGAGGTATTTTGTTAATTGTAACTATGCACGGTGGGAGTGAAGAATCCAACTTACCAACTATAATGTTTTTGTCCAACTTACCAACTATAATGTTTTTGTTGAGCAGATTGTCTAAAAGGTTTTACATTTTTGTGTGAAGTATAGATAGATATATTTTATACTGTAGATAAATAATTTTAAATATTAATAATAAAATAATAAAATTCAATCTATAAAGTTAAACTATGGAGAAGCTGCAAAAAATTTGGTCAAAAACAAAATAATGTCCAGTCAAAAAAAATCCCACCAGTTTAAGCAAACATTGCAATAACAATCATTAAAGAAAAAAGTCCTAAATCAATCATATTGCATAATAATTTTAAATATTAATTAGAAATAATAAAATTCAATTTATAAGTTAAGTCACGGAGAAAGATGCAAAAATTTTTGGTCAAAAAACAATTAATATGTCCTCAAAGAAAGTATGCTTGGGTAGCTCAATTGACAATGTTCATAGAAATAAAGTCTCACTAACTAAAAAAACCTCTTGGTGAGAAGTCCTACTAAACTTACAAAAAAAATTATATAAAAAATTATATATAATTTAAATAATGAAAAATAGATGCCACAATTTCTTAGGTATCTGGTAAATCTTTTTTCAAGAAATTTAACTATATATTTTAAGTGGTTCTATACTCCGTAGAAATAGATTCAACACCTATGAGACACACAAAATCCTCAAATCAAACTGGATAGATATAATCAGTATTTTCAAAAAAATTGCCAAAATTTTTCAAAATCTTAACAGAATTTTTATAATTTTCCGAACAAAATTGTGACCAAATTCAAGTGAAAATTTCACAGAAAATTGCTTCGTCACACCTAAAGAGATGTGATTCAGAGACAAGTCAACATAACAGTAGCACTGACATCATAATGATAAAGCAAGAGTTAGTTTGACGTAAACTTCAAAGAGGGCGGTTGCAACGAGGGCGCCTTTGCCTCTTCGGAATCCTCTACGAACGACAATGTAATTGTCAGTGTCAACAATCCGTCCAGAGCAGGCGGCAATCCGCGGCATCCCTGACAAGACTGTTAATAAGAAAACAAGCACAAAAACAAACCCTCGCTAAATTTAGACTCGCGTCAGACAGAGTGGGTTTAACTTGAAAAAATAAGGAAAAGAAAGTGATTTCTACACGCCAGTGCAAGTCTGACCAAACTGCCAGCGACGTTTTAGAAAGTAACAGTTTTCCTGTCACGGGCGGTGACTCCGTAGTTTCACTTGTAAAAGTCGGTCTCGTGACATATGTCGGGGCTTTCAATTCGATTCACAGTTAGGGTTAGGGTTTCAACTTTCAGCCTTCAACAGAGAAATGTGCTTTTCTGTGAGTGAATTTAAGCCACAAATCTGGTCAAAACTTTAATTTTCTTTCCCCAAAATGTCAGTTACATATATCTGCCTTCTGACACGTACATCCTAGGGCCGGCACAGGGTGAAGTCCATCCAGTTTAGTGCAGACTAAGTGCTGCCAGGTGGTTACTACAACCAAATCAAAGTTCCCTGATAATTTTATAATAGGATTTCGACAAGCGCCAAGTATTTTTTGGAGTTTCCATTTGTTTAGAGGGGGCTTCCACTTACAATTTCACTAATAGGATTTCTGCGAGTGTTAAGTATTTTCAAATTTTCAAGAATTGCATTCATCTAGAGGTGCCCTCTGATTTAATTGCATCTTCATGGGGATTTAAAATTGTGAAGGTTTGAATTTTGAAGGGAAGAGAAAACATATAGATGTAACATAAAGTTAATTATAAAAGTGGCAAAAATCGAATATATATCATAATGACAAAAATATATGAAAAGAGAGAATTGGAGAAGAAAATTTTCATTAAAAAATAACATTATAGATTATGATATAAATTTAGGGATTTTTTTGGTCTTTCTTCCTGTACTTTTTTATAAGGTGTTTTATATCATAATCACAAAAATACCAGAAGAAAGAATTGGAGAAAAAAATTTCTATTAAAAAAATCATCATATCTTATGATATAAATTTTAAGATTTTTCTTGGTTTCTTATTTTTTTTTTGTAATTTCTTATAAGGTGTTTTGTTGACGGAGTATTACTCAATTCATTACAAATAAAGTTAAAAGTCATTTTGGAAAATAAATTCACATTCCTTAAAAACAAGATCCAAAAACAAATAGAAAATAAAATAAAACTATTGGAGAATAAAATGGAGGCAATGGAGACTAGGTTGCAGGTTATAGAAAAGAAAAACCAAGATACGAACCAAACATCCCAGCAAGAAGATGTTGATACTTTATAGAGTCTTAAAATAAAGGACATGATTAAAGAACTAAAAGAAAAAGTTAGTAGTCGCCTTACCCTAAATAGTGTGGCACGTAAATTAGATATCAAACCAATTAAAGATGACATGAAAAAACTGATAGAATTAGACCATTGGCATAACAAAAGGGCCTTGAACCTTATAATCTTTGGTTTGAAAGAGGAGGTGGACGAGGATATTTTAGCCATAGCCCAGACAGAATGACATAATAGATTACAAATTGAAACGACGTGTCTCACAAAAGCAACAAGGTTGGGGAAATTAACTGAGAATAAAGGAAGGTTGATCCGAATAAAGGTGAGCTCTACTGACCATAAGTATGACATACTTAGTAAAACCTCAAGTCTAAAAGGAATCAGAATATTTATAAATGAAGATCTCATTTCATAAGATCAAGCAGAATTAAGAAATGAGGTTCAAAAGGTAAAAGAAGCTAGGAAGGAAGGAAAATGGGCAATAATCAGAAATAGAAAAGTCGTTATTCAAGATAGAAACCAAAAAGATAGTAATAAATAGCAACTCAACATGCTCTGGATTCTTTTTTGGAATTGTCGGGGCTTTTCATGGAACAAAGGCCCCAAGCTAAGTTGGATATCGAATGATGTTGATATTATATTGCTTGCTGAAACTTGGGAGCACGATGAATCTAAGGTTCTTGATATAGATGGCTTTGCACTATGCTCTACTTGGAACAAGCGATCCTCCCGTATAGGCATTGGGGGTATAGATTGTTACATTAAGAAGAACATCTCCCCCCATGCTAGGATTTATAAAAACGGCCCTTACAACCAATATAGTTGGATAGAGATTATTGACATTAATTATAAAAAGACCTACATAGCAATCTGTTATTTCCCCCCATGAATTCTAACTTCTATAAGAAAAAGAATCTGGATAAAAATAGTCCTTACAATGGTTTATAGAATGATATTTCTAGCCTAAGGAATGAAGGTAATATCATTTTAATGGGTGAATTTAATGCTCAAACTTCAAGCAACCAAGCTATTCTTCTAAGCAATCATTCCAACCCTAATCCTCTTTGGTTAGACAAAGACCTTACTCTAGCTAATCGATACAAAAGGAGCTCTGAAAACCTCGGAGAGAATTTGTTTGGGTTGGAGCTAGTTAGGCTCTGTAGTGCTCAGGATCTCATAATTTGCAACAGTCTAAAGAAGTGGCCCAATTCTAGCGAGATGACCTGCATCCATGGGCTTTGGTAACAGCTTGGTAGACTATGTTATTTCCGATCTCCCTTTATACAACGAAATAATAAATTTTGACATCTTAAATGACCACGAGCCTCACTCTGATCATAGGCCTTTACTTATAACTCTCAATTTTGTCATGCATAGAGATCCCATAGAAGATAATCCTTATAGCCAAAAAAACTTAAACTTTGATAGAAATAAAAACGATCTCTTTCTAAATGAATTAAAAACTAATTTGCTTCATTTATCTAGTATAGACAACATAGAAGACCTCTATCATAATTTTACTACAACCCTCTCATATTCTATCAACAAGTTCTCAATTGAAGTTTCATGTAATAAAAGAAATAGCAATACCAACCCATGGTATGACAAAGATTGTAAAAATGCGAGGAGAGCAATTAAGGAAGCTGTTGATGAATCTCTTAAAATTGGCAAGATAAAAATATACAAAGCCCTAACTAAAAGGGAAAAAAAGGCAGTATATTCATAAATGACAAGAGAATCTCTTACACCTCTCTTTGGTAGCTCCTAAGAAATTTTGGAGGCAAATTCTAACTAGGAAAACTAAAGATAATAATAAAATTGCTTTACACGACTGGAATTCCTATCTTAAAAAGCTTTATGAATCTCTAAATGCCATAGATAACTCTAAAACCCTGCTCAAAACGAAAGAATTTTTCTCATTAGAAGACATTGATTTTGGGGTTAAACGCCTGGAAAATGGGAAAGCTAAGGATATTAAAGGTTACCAGGCAGAAATCTTAAAAATTGGAGGTCATGTCCTCATCCCACACATCCACAAGCTTTTCAATCAAGCAGTCAAGAAAGGGTTCCCTAAACCATGGACTCAAAGCCTCATTATCCCTATTTTTAAAAGTAGGAATACAAATAGCCCCTCTAATTATCGTACAATTATGATCAGCCCTCTCTTAGCCAACTTAGATGGTATTAATTTGGAAAAGAAGTTGAGCATATGGCTTGAAAGGGAAGGTAAGCAGGCTAAAGGCCAAGCGGGTTTTAGAAAGCAGCACTCAACAATAGACCACCCTATTACGCTTAGGATCATTATGGAGGAATGCCGCAATGATAAATCCAATCTCTTTTGTTGCTTTGTGGATTTTAGAAAGGCTTTCGATACGGTTCCTAAAAACAACCTATGGAATATATTAGAAGAGTTGAAGGTTCCTTCCGAGTTGAGAGTTGTCACTATAAGGTTATATGAGAATGTAATTTCCAAGTTAAAGAGCAATGAGGGATGGTCGAAAGATATTAAGTGTAATATCGGAGTTAAACAAGGTTGCCCCCTCTCCCCTACCCTATTTGGAATTTACATCAACAAGCTAGAAGGTTGTTTAGAGGAAGCAGGTTGTGCTAGCACGATCTTAGCTGGTATAGTCATCATCCTTCTTCTCTATGTTGACGATATTGTTCTTCTCGCAAGGTGCCCATCTGATTTTGATAAGCAACTTAGACTTCTTAAGGATTTCTGCTCTACCATGGGTATGACTGTTAACACTGACAAAACAAAAGTTATGATTATCAAATCCAAAGACACTTACACTAATTTTATGTATGACAATAGTAACTTGGAGGAAGTGTCTTCTTAAAAGTACCTAGGAATTGATATTCATCACAAGCTCAATTGGAACTATAGCATTGAGAAAAGGATTAATGGGGGTGGAAAGCTTATTTTGGTCTTGAAAATAATTGTAAAACAGAAAACCTCATAATGTGGGATAGAAAGAAGTTCCTCTTTGAAACTTTAGTCACTCCTGTTATCTTATATGGATGTGAGATTTGGGGTTGCAACATCTCTAGAGAAGCCTGGAGAAAGATTGAGCAAACCCAGAAGCGTTTTATAACGTATAACCTCAAAATTAAAAGCAATACACCATACCTTATTCTCCTCATAGAAGTGGGTCTTTGCCCTATTGAGAGCCTAGCTATGACTAGGTTTCTGTTGTACAAGCACACACTCAATAACATAGGAGACCATAGACTTCCTAAGCTAGCTTTAAATTCCAGCCAAAACCACCTAAGGCTCAAACGGGGTTTGTATAAAGACGCCAGAGCCTAGTTAAACCTTTGGGAGGTCAACGAGAATGTTGCATTGCAAAACATTAATAACATTAAAAATATTGTTACTTCTAAGTTCAAAGAAAAAATGGGGTGTGAGAAAAATTTAGCAGCTAAAAAAAATTAAGATATTATAAGGAGGTCGTCAACCCCACCCTAAAAGATCAAAAGTATCTCTTTGTTTTAACTAGCTTAAAGAAGAAAATTAATATAGCCAATATTAGAATGAACTCTCATGAGCTCCATAGTGAAACGAGTCGTTGGGCAGTTCCTAAAACATCATAGATGGAAAGGATTTGCCATCTCTGTGAGAACATAAACATCAAGGATGAAAATCACTACCTCTTAGAGTGCCCCGCGTACAACCACATTAGAGCTCAATTTCATAATATTTGTTGTAATATTGACCTTCGCAGCCTTTTGCAATGTCAAAATTATAGTGAACTAGGGAGGCTTCTCTCCAAGTTTTTTGAGCATAGGAATAAAATCTTAAATCAAACTAAATAATTTGTTTCTTTAGGTCTGATAGACCAAAGTTTAGGCTCAGTGAACGTTAACCATCATCATCATCATCATCATCATCATCATCATCATCATCATCAAATGTAACTTTATGATTTATACATCCAAACTTAAATTATAAACCCTCTTAGATGTGAATCAATCATCCCTCTTAGATAAATGTAACTTTATGATTTATACTTAGTTTATGAATTATACACCCAAACTTAAATTATAAACCCTCTTAGATGTAGCTTTATGATTTATACACCCAAACTTAACTTATAAACCCTCTTAAATGCGAACCAATCCTCCCTCTTAGATAAATGTAACTCTATGATTTACACTCAATTTATGATTTATACACCCAAACTTAAATTATAAACCCTCTTAAATGCAAACCAACCCTCCCTCTTAAATAAAATTAACTTTATGATTTACACTCAATTTATGATTTATACGCCCAAACTTAAATTATAAACACATGGGAACCAACCCTCCCTCTTAGATAAATGTAACTTTATGATTTACACTCTTCGTTGCTTTATGATTAACTTATGATTAACTTAAATTATAAACACTCTGATTTATACACCCAAACTTAAATTATAAACACTCTTAGATGGGAACCAACCCTCCCTCTTAGATAAATGTAACTTTATGATTTACACTCTTTGTTACTTTATGATTAACTTAAATTATAAACACTCTCCCTCTTAGAACAGAGTTCACCCATGATTAAAAATATGATTAACTTATGATTAACTTAAATTATAAACACTCTGATTTATACACCCAAACTTAAATTATAAACACTCTTAGATGGGAACCAACCCTCCCTCTTAGATAAATGTAACTTTATGATTTACACTCTTTGTTACTTTATGATTAACTTAAATTATAAACACTCTCCCTCTTAGAACAGAGTTCACCCATGATTAAAAAAGGGATCGACTATGTTTAATGTATCATCATGATTGTAATATGCTATGATCTAATAATGAGAAGGGTTTTGTGCCGTTTTTTGCGTTGCAATGACCAGGGATCTATTATGTTTAATGTACCATCACGATTGTAATATGCTATGATCTAATAATGAGAAGGGTTTTGTGTGATTTTTTGGGTTGGAATGATATGTCTTTCCTTCCAATGATCCATTATGTTTAATGTATCATCATGATTGTAATATGCTATGATCTAATAATGAGAAGGGTTTTGTTGGAATGATCAAGTACCCATTATGTTTAATGTACCATCATGATTGTAATATGCTATGATCTAATAATGAGAAGGGTTTTGTGTGATTTTTGCTTTGGAATGATATGTCTTTCCTTCCAATGATCCATTATGTTTAATGTATCATCATGATTGTAATATGCTATGATCTAATAATGAGAAGGGTTTTGTGTGGATGTTTAATGTACCATTATGATTGTAATACGCTATGATCTAATAATGAGAAGGATTTTGTGTGATTTTTGTGTTCCAATCTCTCTATTTAACCTGTTGTCACCTGTCTTTCCTTCTCTATTTAACCTGTTGTCACCTGTCTTTCCTTCTCTATTTCACCTGTTGTCCTGTCTTTCCTTCCAATCTCTCTATTTAATTGACCTGTTGTCACCTGTCTTTCCTTCCAATCTCTCTATTTAACCTGTTGCCACCTGTCTTTCCTTTTAATCTCTCTATTTAACTTGTTGCCATAAGGATGAATCACACTAATTAATTTATCACCAAAAAATGTCTAAAAACCCATAACATATTTTCAATAAATTTTACTTATAATTTAGTGAGAAATTAAAGAATAAAAGAACGAAAAAAAAGTTCAAAATATTGAATTCATTGTCGAAAGAATTTTCATAAACACCAAATTCATTTTATATTAAAAGTAAAACATTACAATGTAATAAAAATCATATCATTTTCTAATGCTATAGGATTTTGGATATTAAGATTTAAATAAATTAATTAATTAATTAAAATTATGTTTTACTATTTTCAACCAAAAGGTTCATCAAGTAAATCAGAGTTTACATGAGCTTATTTATTTCTTTCACAAATTTTTATAGAATAATGAATGCTTCATTTATGTACGTTATTTTTAATGCTTCATTTATGTACGTTATTTTTAGTAAAACTTTTAAAGATCACCTTTAAATGAATCTTCATTTATGTATGTTATTTTTAGTCAAATTTGTGAAGTCATATTTCATTTATGAATGTTATTTTTAGTGAAATTTATAATACAAATATTTCTTGATATTAATTATTGAAAATCTTAGTAAATCAATACAAAATAAAAATATTTTTACACTCATTTATAAATAATGATTATAATAAATTTTATTTATAATGAAAATTGAAATTAAATAATTATAAACATAAAAATATTCAAATTAAATTAGTCGTTGGTCAAAATAGGTTAAAATTAGCCATTGGTCAAGATAGCTGTTGGAGGCTCTGCGCTAACTATTTAATATGCAACGCTGGATCTGTTTCTTCAACTTGTCCTGGTGATGAACCACACTGGTTGTATGCAAAGCTGGATCTGTTTCTTCAACTTGTCTTGATGATGAACCACACTGGTTGGTCCGAACTGGTTGGTTCGAAATGCGTCGACAAAAATCTTTTATATGTGATTTCTTTTATATGTGATTTACGCCAAAATTCTTCTTATAACTAAATTAATTCCTTTAACTATTAAAAAAAAATATTTCAATATTAATATTTTTATACCCATACTTTCCACTTTCAAATAATCGAAACTTCCCTCCAAACCCTTTAATATTTACCCTTTAATATTTTAAAAACAGAAAGTGAAAAAGACCTCACATATGACAACAGTCAATGACTGAAAATGACTACACAATATAACCTACACATTGTGTCATTTAACTTTTTAGTGAAAACGAAGGCCACCCACTGGGTATAACAATACATCTTTTTCAAAACGGTATAAGAAAATATCTGAAAGTGATTGGAAACTACAAAGTAGGATGAACCAAACTTTTGACCAGAACATTGATAAGCTCTGTCCCACTAAACACCATCCTTGTCCTGTAGGCATGCAGAGGCTTCTTGCCTTGAATCTACGCAGGGATGTTCAAAACTTAGTCGTAATTTATGTTATGGAATCAGTCAATAAAAACATCTGAGTTGGGACTTACCTTGGTGTGAGAGTCAAAATATAACAGGTAGTTTGAAAAGGATTAGAAAATTTTACAGTGATAATGTGTCACTTCTTTGGGGCAAATTTTTTTCCAGAAGAAAAAAACGTTGTTGATTTATATTATGTATCAGTTCATATTCCAACTTAATATGTTTTTATTTTTTTAAAAACATATGTTCGTGCCAACAGTACCAACGAACAGCAGAAAAAGACCTCTACAAGAAAAAGCATCATTGTATTATATTGAGACTATAAAAATCAGAAAATACAAAAAGTGACCAGAGGAGCAGCCATGGAAGAAGTAACAAGGACAGATACAGTATCATAAGTTCATAAAGAGACATATACAGCATCACAAAACCTGATCAAGACACATAGCACTGAGAGACTATACAGAAAGGCAAAAGGCATTGTGAATGCATCAGCGGAAGTTAGGACCAAAAACCATTCAGGAAAAAACCATAGAGGCATACATAATTAGTAACTAGGGATAGAGAAATCCTGTACAAAACAGGAATTCTCTTCCACCCTTACTTCCATAGACCATGATCCAGATTCGAGAAACAGACCGTCCTTGAAAAAGCAGTCCGCTCAAAGGTTTTGATCTTGACCAATAAGTTAAATGGAGCAGTCTCCCAAGAAATACAAGTGTTAAGCCACAGAAATACATGTTGCTTGCAATTTCAGAGTCTGCAAAACCCTTAAAATTGCTCAATACCAGTGTTAAGCTTACAACATGGACATGCCGCTTGAAATTTCAGTCTGCAAAACCCTTAAAATTGCTCAATACAAGTGTTAAGCTTACAACATGGACATGCCGCTTGAAATTTCAGAGTCTGCAAAACCCTTAAAATTGCTCAATACAAGTGTTAAGCTTACAACATGGACATGCCGCTTGAAATTTCAGAGTCTGCGAAACCCTTAAAATTGCTCAATACAAGTGTTAAGCTTACAACATGGACATGCCGCTTGAAATTTCAGTCTGTAAAACCCTTAAAATTGCTCAATACAAGTGTTAAGCTTACAACATGGACATGCCGCTTGAAATTTCAGAGGTCTGCAAAAACCTTAAAATTGCTCAATACAAGTGTTAAGCTTACAACATGGACATGCTGCTTGTAATTTCTGAGTCTGCAAAACCCTTAAAATTGCACAATTCATTATGGATTGAGTATTAACTTAGTTTGCAAACTGTAATTTTGATTCTATCATGAAAACTTGACAACGGGCTTACTGTATCTGAAATTGATAAAGAGCGGAGAAAATTACTAGTTATTTATTGATAAATAGGTCTTTTCTAACATCTCTTTTCAGGGAAATCAGTCTTGTCAGGTCAAAAGTAAGAATGATGTTATTCTGATTGAATTAAAATTCTAAAATTTTTACTGGTTTCTGATTCTATCATGAATGAAAACTTTGACAACGGGCTTACTGTATCTGAAATTGACAGAGCAAATAAAATCAATGATTATTTATTGGTAAGTAGTTTCATTAAAAAAAAATTGAGGAAATCTCTGGTCGGCTCAGAAGAATGATCTAGTATCAAATCAATGAGTATTAACTATTGTTTTAAATAGGCTCAAATTTATTGCCATAATAATCATCAATATTTAAGCTTATCTGAACCTGGATGGAATGATGATTACACAACAAGCCCCCAATATCCAGTTAGTATTTAAAAGATATTTCATTGGTAAAATGCGTCTTATTTGTGGCTTTTCATTATCCATACTTATAACTCATAGAGATGAAACTTTGAAAAATAAATAGTGTTCTGATACATATGACAGAGGGCCTACCGTATCTAAAATTGGTACAAACATAAAAATGTTTCTTAATAGAAATTCGTAACAACGTATTACAACTTTTCTGAAACTGTGATACAAATTGGCAAAGGACCTACTGTATCTGAAATTGATACAAATCATAAAAATGCTTTTTAATAAGAGATCATAACAGTGTATTATAACTTTTCTGAAACTGTGATACAAATTGGCAGAGGACCTACTGTATCTGATATTGGTACAGAACATAAATGGTTTTTAACATTTCACCATTTAAAACGCCAGTTTATTGTGAAAATATGTCATTTGTAGCTCTTCATTTTCCATATTATCTTTAATGGAATCAAATCATTTTACAGAAATTCGGTCAAAAACCATTAAATTCAGATAGGCATGTTTATTTGGGGACCATCATATTTTCAAAATTCAACCATTAAATTCAGATAGGCGGGTTTATTTGGGTACCATCATATTTTTCAAAATTCAAAACACAACACAATTAAAACTTCGTACAAGTCTATTCCAAACTTCAAAATTTCAGACACCAACAAAATGCAATAACAACGACATAGAAGTCGCATTATATATATTTATAATAAGAGGGCTTTACATAAATCCCCAGTAGAGCGGGTGTCAAGAGACCACCTCTGCAACTTCGAATACGTTAAACAAGACACTGTCGTTCAGATTGACGAACGATAAACTCAGGAGCGGGCAGCAAATAACAGCCACCGCGGCATCCATTACACAATCACAAGACCGTTAATAACCCCAAAGAAGGTGAAAAAAGAAAAAAAAACACCCAAAAGGACAAAAACCTTGCTCCATCTAGAAGGGTAAACGCTTGTAAGGTTGGTTAATGTGGTGATAAACAAAACCCCCAAAATCATTTCATCTGTTCCCCTGCAAAAGTCTGGCCAAATTGCCAGTTGCTGGAAGCGACATTGTAGGAAGTTACAGTTTTCCCATCACTGGTGGTGACCTTGAAGGAGAGGCTCTGCCCATCAAGGTAACTGTTGCTCTGCCAATTTTGGCCCCAGTTCCGGGACATTGGCTGCCAGCCAGTCTTGGCGCCTTTGACAGAAACAGCCTCAACGTCGCCGGCTCCACCAACGTTGGTGATGAGGACCAGATTGAAGTACGAATGACCATTAATGGTGAAACGAATTCCGCCCTTTCTTTGACAGGGTACCCTGAATCAAGAAACCGACACCAATTCAAACCCCATATCAAGAAACTCAAAACAGCTTTTTAACATAGCACAGCCTCTAGTTCAAAACCCACATCAAGAAACTCCAAACAACGCTAAAGCTAGCAGATACAGACAAAATCCACAAACCTTCTGTATTGAACAGGGACGATTCCAGCCCGAAACTTAGCAATGTGCTGAAAAACGGGCTCCGAGAGATCAAAGTGCTCCAGAGGAGGATTGCACCAACCACCGTTGTCATTGGGAAGCGCATTGTTGGGCGGGCAGAAGTTAGTAGCAGTGACAACGATAGAACCGGGAAGGCACCATGCCGGGTCATCGTTGCACTGGATTTCATAGCAAGCACCGCAACTGAAACCATTATTGAACAAAGCAGTGCTCAGAGCCGCGGTGTTGGTACCGTAGCCCTGGCTGTACAGATTGCCATAACCACAAGCACCGCCTGCAACAAAGCAAGGAACAAATCAAAACCAAGCCAGAAACCACAAAACAAACAAAAGCAGTTCTTTAAATGCAACCACACTTCTTTTCAATAGAAGCAGAATTTGCAAACTATTAATACAACTATTTGATAAATGTGAGAGACGACTAGTTGTAAAATGTATCCAGAAACAGGTTTTTTCCGGAACCTTGTACACAAACTACCAGAAACAAAATCTCCAAACCACTCAAACTAAGATTCATTCGCAAAATAAAACCACACTTACCCATTGTGCCAGTAGCGTCACCACCACCGTAAAACGTAGCATGAGCACTGGTCCATCCTGAACCATGCGCAGCTCGGAGCATTGAAAGGAGACCCAACGAAACCAGCCATAGAAACGCCATTTCCTGCACACACAACACATAATCAGTACGCTACACTCTACAAACCAATCCCATGCATTGGTGCCAGGACGAGAGTGGTTCGAATCTCACCAGAGAAAACAATAAAAACTGCAACAGATTTCAACTGATACTGATACTGAAGAGCAGGGAATGGATATGAAAATCAGACCAACTGGGGTTCGTTATATAGATGTCGCGGGGGCGGGCAGAGCACAGCAGCAGTACAAGGAAGCGTTGGGGATTGTGTTAACGTTAACAACGAACTTCGGAAGGTCTTTCTTTGTCTGAACGGTTTAAAGTGTGGAGGGCCCACTTCCGTTATGTAAGGTGGGCTATTTAAATTTAATAATCAACGCCGTGTAAAACCAAATATTATCTTTCTCACCGCCGCGCGGCAAAAAGGACCTTCAAACCCTAGGAGCCCGGATTTTGAAAGCAAGTCATAAGCATTGTAATTATTATTAACACAAGAATTTAAGTCAAACCACTATGTGGCTCCCCTCCCCAAAAGGGAAGTCATGGGTGAGTAACTAGAGAGTTTTATTTTTTTAATAAAGTTATCGGTAAGTTACTATAGAGTTTTATTTTTTAAATAAAGTTATATGTAAGTAACTATAGAGTTTTATTTTTTTTAATGTTTGTTATGGGGATGGAGCATCCATGCCTAAGGGCGTGTGGTTAGGGTAGACAAATCTAGATCTCTACTTTATTATAATAAGGTGAGGGATTTTTTAAATATTAGGATCCACTTGACTGAGTTTGCGGCGTGTGAGACATGATTCAACAATAAGTCAGGAAAGTCAGAATGGTAATGTAAGCAACCAAGGGTGGCCCAACGTGATGTCACAACGGAAATGTAAGTGAGCTTACAGTTGTCGCTGGTTTATTATTATGGATACATGTAGTTTAATCAATAGATTTATCTATTTTTTGACTTTTTGGCATAATTTTTGGTTCGTTTTATCCAAAAACTAAAGTATAATTTTTTTAGAATAGTTTTGTAATCTACATGATTAAGTTTGAACTTTGCAATCCTTAGTATATAAAAGTTCACAATTTTACTAAAAAGAAATTCACTCAATTTTATTTAAAATATATATATATATATATTTTAAAGTTAAATTTTCTATAATAAATATAGATATGTTATATAGTAATGGTTAAGAGCATGTGTTTCTTCCTAAGAGATCACAGGTTCAAAACCAGAGGGGGTAGAGTATGTATGTCTTCGTAGACTTAGCAGTCAAATCGTTGCGTGGAGGTGGGTCCCTTGTCCCAAAAACAAGGGAGTCTCATACACCAATTTGGTGTTTGGCTTGGCTGTGACCTTAAAAATGGATATTATTATTGTTATTATTATTTTTTAATTAGCTTTATTTGAAATTTAGTTAAGAGTGAAAAAAAATGGAATTCTAAAATATTATTTGTTGAGATTGTATATTCAAAATGTAATAATTGGAATGTTGGGATCTCAGTACCATATTGATCTTATGGGTACTTATGTTTGGGACATGTTTGTTGATAATCACTTAGTGGATGTGAGACGTGTTCCTCTGGTTCCTACATGGAGCAACAATAGATCGAGCACATAACATATTGGAAAAAGTTTGGACAGATTCCTAGTGCATGAGAATCTTTTGGAGCTCTTGGGTCATATGTGATTGTGGGTATCACATTCAAGATTATTTGATCACGTTCCAATTATTCCGCAATGGAAAGGGGAGAAGACTTTGAAAGGTCTATCTTTCAAGTTCAATCGTACTTAGCTCGAGGAGGAGGACTTTTGTATGATCATTCGTGAATCCTGGTCATCGTTCAACAATGCTAAAGACAGGTCTGTGATGTCTTTGATTATGGCTAAGTTACGTAGGTTAAAGAAGTCGGTTCGTCATTGGGAAGGCGAAAAGAAAAAGAAGATGAAGCAAGATCTAATGGAGAGAGTGGCCGAAATGGATCGTCTATTTCAACGAATGGACACAGTTTCCCCAGACCCCATACAACAACCCTTATTAAAAGATATGGAGATGAAAAAAAGACACATCCTAAAGATGCAGGAAGACAGTTGCCATTTGAAAAGTTGTGTGATCTGGGTAAAGAATGGGGAGCGTAATACTTGTTTCTCCCAGCAATATGCCACGCAACGGAGGAATATAAATACCATATGGGAAATCAAGACTAAGATTGGCGGTAGGGTCTTCAATGCAGTGGATATACAAAAAGAAGCCTACAAAAATTTCGAAGGTATATACAAGGAGCGTCATGTTGTGGACATTCAAAATCAGCTATGGTGTACGATGCATTTCCAACTATGTTCTCTACTAATGCTAATTCTGTTGTGGGTCGGCCTTTCACATTGGAGGAGATTTCCATGGTTCTTCGTGTTAATTTGGCATCTCAAGGACAAATTCCCTCCTTTGGACAACCTTCCTCATCAAGAAAGACCTCCCCTAGCCCTTCGAAGAATTTGATTTGGTTGAGGAAAAACACATTTTTAATATGGAAACCCACATGTGAACAAAAGGACAGGTCACCCCAAAATAGAAATTGGACACCCTTGGAAGCATACAAATTCAAGTCAAGTGAACCTCATTTGGACATCATCATCAAGCATCTTCTTCTTCTCTCTTATTTGGATTGGTTTGCACAAGTCTCAGGTTGACTCGCGATTTGGTTCGTACAAGTCTGAAATTGTAGGGCACGAGCTCGCACACGTGAAGAAGGGTTTTTGTTTATCGTCACATTGTTGGAACAGGGAAATTTCGGTTGTAGCTGAACGCATATAGGGTTCTTCGTTGCGGCTGGAGAGTTGCAATCTCTCGCATGGTCACTAGCTTCGTGCGGCTATGACCTAGGGTTTTGATAATAGTTGATCACAAATCTTGACCGTTCACTGCAAGCTTGGAACTTTGATTGTGATCAGTATTGATGATGGGTTCATTCCTTGGATGTTGTTTGGTTGGTTTTGTTGGATAGTCTTGTGATTGATGAATTGGAACTTTGTACTCTCTCTTTGCTGAAAATTTTATGGCAATCTAATAAAAAGAAGAATTTGAAATGGTTTCCCCCCATTGGGGTTTTTCCCTGGTCTTTGACCAAACCTGGTGTCTCTTATTGGTCACTTATTGTTCATTGCATTTACTATTCTATCTACAATTGCTATTAATCATTAGAAAATTTAATTGTGTTTGAAGATTGCTAATTGAAGATAAGAATTGGGCTAAATTGATTGTAACAACATATAACAGTGGAAAAATTAACATGGTTTTAGAGCTAAGGTGAAGCAAAGCCCAAGGAGACAAGAGACAAGAGCAATCATTCTTGAAAGAAGTTGGAGAAGAATATTTGATTTGGTTAATATGTCTACCTCTTACTTCAAGGATAATGAGAAGCTAAGTAACTTATCTAACTTTGTTGCTTGGAAGATTAGGTTGGAAGTTATACTTAATGACAACGATGTTTTGCAATATGTGCAAAGGAATGTACTTGAGCCTCCAACAAATGCTTCCGCTGCTATAAAATCTAGGTACAAGAAAGGTGATCTCAAAGCTAAGAAGATTATCATTTATGGTTTGTAAGATCATTTGCTTGTTTATGTTGGTAACTTGAAGGCATCTAAAGATATGTATGACAAGTTGGTCGAGATATATGAGGTCGACAACTTGAATCGTGTCATTTCTTGAAAGATCAACTCAAAGAGATAAAGATGAACAAAGGAGAATATACACATCCTATATCATGAGGGTATCTCATTTATGGGATCAATTGCAAGCTTCAGGTGAGCAAGTTTCTGATAGGGAATTGGTATTGGCCACTCTTAGAGGCCTTCTTCCCATTTGGTAAACCTTCATTACTACTCTAAGCAAGAATAATGTATTCCTGACATTTGATGAGCTTGTTGATAAATGTACTCAAGAGAAGACTAGGATGATAGACAAAGAAAGAATTCAAAAGCATGAAGAAGGAGAGCCCTCAGAATTTGTTACTCAAGACAAGAAGAGAAAAGGAAGAGAAAGTCCATCTGGTTCAAGAAGGCCCCCTCTTGAATCAAAGTACTATAATAGAAGATTAAGGGATATTGAATGTTATAATTGCCACAAGCTTGGTCACTATGCCCGAGACTTTCCGAGAAAGAGAGATGCTCCAAGATCCAACCAAAGCTACAACAACAACATGTGCGATGGAAAAAGAAGAAACAATGATAGAAGAAGAAGTGGTGATAAAAGAAGGCATGATGATAAAAGAAGAAGGGATGATAGAAGGAGAAGCGATACTCTGGATGATCATGAAGAAAGTCCTCATCCTAAAAAGAAGTCAAGGAACTCCAGGTATGAAAGTAGTGTAGCTACTAGTCAATCTGAATATATTCTTATTTCATCCCTCTTTAGTTCTTCTCCTCTAGATTTGTATGATAGCTAGTTGGTAGATAGCGGGGCTTCTAGATACTTCATTGAGTATAAGTAAGTCCTCTCAAATCTAGTTGAGTGGGAGACAAGTTTGAAGATTATTCTTAGGGATAACTTTACATATCCAATAAAGGGCTTTGCTTATGTCAAATTTTATTTGTACTCTAGGGAATCCATCCTTCTTCATGATGTAATGTATGTTCTGAAATTAAAGAAGAACCCAATATCTATTTCTGCTTTGGAAGACAAAGGTACGAGAGTAGCCTTCATAGAAGGTAAAGTCCTCAAATGGTCCAGGGAATCCCAGATGAGGGATGCATTTAGATTGGGATCTAGAGTTGAAGGACTCTATAGAGTCAATGGAATACCTCTTCTAGCAATAGTCCACAACACTAATTATCAAAGTGAGTTATGGCACTGAAGTGAAAATAATTCGAGGGGACCATTTCTCTCTAGCGGGATTAAGACTGATGATAATCCAGAGTAGAATGGAGCGGTTGTGAAAGGAAAAGTTTTGTAGGATTCCATGGCCAAAGAATATGAATTGATTGTGAAGAATGACATATGGGATGTTGTGTCAATACCCAAGGGAAAGTTTGTTTTAACTTCAAAATGGATATACAAGATAAAGCATGGAGCTGATGAGAAGTACAATGCAAGGTTCATGGCTCGAGGTTTCTCCCAGAAAGAGGGAGAATACTATGACGATATATTTCCTCTTGTTTCCCACTACACTACTATTAGACCAATTGATGCCCTTATTGCTAGTCATGGATGGAAACTTCATCAATTGGATGTAAAGACAACATTTCTTCATGGTATGTTACATAAAGAAGTATGTGTTGAGTAGCCTCAAGGATTTGAAGTACAAGACTCGTGTTAAAACAAGCCCCTATAGCATGGTATGCCCACATTAACCGTTACCTGGTGAAGCTTGGATTCACAAGAAACAATAATGATTTAAACCTCTACTTCAAAATGGTCCAAGGTATGCCTTTGATTTTGGTTTTATATGTGATCTATTCTTGACAGGTAGTGAGCCTTTGATGCTCGATTGTAAGAGGGAGCAAGCCTTTGGGTTCAAGATGAAAGATCTTGGTTTGATATATACTTCCGAAAATGTGAGACTTCATGCATTCACTGATGTTGATTGGGATGGAAGCATCATTGATAGGAAGAGCACATTAGGGTGTTGTTTTAGCTTGGGATCTACCATGATATCTTCGATGAGCATGAAACAAAGTTTTGTGGCTTTGAGTACGACAAAGGCAAAGTATATTGCCGCTAACATGGCTAGCTACGAGGCAACCTAGTTAAGGAAGCTCTTTAGAGAATTTGAGCAGGCCCTGGACACAATAGTGATATATTACGACAACAAGAGTGGGATCTGATTAGAAGAGAACCTTGTGTTTCATAACAAGTTCAAGCATATTGAGATCATATATCATTACATACGTGATATGGTGTATAGAGGAGTTGTGAGACTCTGTTATATTTCAATTGATGAGAATATTGCAGATGTAGAGCAACTTGCATTGATGGACGTGACCCTTCTGGGTAAGGGTCTAGGTTGATCAAGGACATTGAGCTATGCTCTCCCCCCCTATTTGAGCTCCCAAGGTGAGGAATTGAGCCTTAGATCTCATGGGGTTGAGGGACCTCTAGATTTGACAAAGTGTGCCCTAGTTGGCATATGTCATTCCCACCCATCTAGCCAATGGGTGCTAGCTTCTTGATTTAGGCGTGATCCTTACCATTTATGGTAAGTGGAATCCTTCTCAAGCTAGAGATGTAGGTGTTCTGCCACTTGAATCTTTAAGGTTATGTTGAGAAGATCAATAGATAATATGATAGGCATGATCCTTACCATTTATGGTGAGTGGTATCCCTTATATTATCATTAGGCAGTAAGATAGGCATGATCCTTACCTCATAAGGTAAGTGCATCCCTCTTATTGTCTATGGATTCTGGGTGGTAGCATTGGCTCCCCGATGACGACATTTTCCTGGGTAGTAGCATTGAGATCCCCATTGCTAGAGTTTCCCCAGTTGTAGCATTCGGCTCCCCGCTGGCAGAGTTTCCCAGGTTGTAGGAATTAGCTCCTCATTGGCAAAGTTTCTCGAGTTGTAGCATTGAGTTCCCCGCTGGCAGATTTTCCCAGGTTGTAGCATTGAGATCCTCGCTGGCAGAGTTTCTCGAACTGTAGCATTGAGCTCCCTGCTAGCAGATTTTCCCAAGTTGTAGCATTAACCTCCTCGATGGCAGAGTTTCCCAGGTTGTAGCATTGAGCTCCATGTTGGTAGAGATTCCCAAGTAGTAGTATTGGGCTCCCTGCTTGCAGATGATTCCGGGTAGTAGTAATGGCTACCCGATGGGTAGAGGGTGGTAGCTTGAGCTCCCCTACAATGTTGAATTCTTCTTCTTTTAGATTCATGAGTGTTCAACATATGAGCAGAGATGACATTTGATTTGATATTTAAGATGGAATTTGTTGCGGTCAATAATTTCTCCCTAGTTGAGAGGGAGTGTTAATTTGGCATCTCGGGGATAAATTCCCTCCTTTGGAAAACCTTCGTAATCAATAAAGACCACTCCTAGCCCTTAGAAGAATTTAATTTGGTTCAGGAAAACCATATTTTTAATATGGAAACCCACATGTGCACAAAAGGACAGGTCGGCCCAAAAGAGAAATTGGACACCCTTGGAAGCCTACAAATTCAAGTCAAGTGAAACTCATTTGGACATGCACAAAAGGACAGGTCGCTCCAAAAGAGAAATTGGACACCCTTGGAAGCCTATAAATTCAAGTCAGGTGAACCTCATTTGGACATGCACAAAAGGACAGGTCGCCCCAAAAGAGAATTTGGACACCCTTGGAAGCCTATAAATTCAAGTCAAGTGAATGTCATTTGGACATCATCATCAAGCATCTTCTCCTTCTCTCTTCTTTGGATTGGATCACACAGATCTGAGGTTGATTCTCGAATTTGGTTCGTACAGGTAAGTAATTGCAGGGCCTGAGCTCGCATGTGTGAAGAAGGGACTTTTATATGTAGTCGCAGGGTTGGAACAGGGAAATTTCAGTTGTAACCGCACACATACAGGGTTCTCTATGTGACTAGAGAGTTGCACTCGATTGCATGGTCACTAGATCTATGCGGCTATGACCTAGGGTTTCGATAATAGTTGAACGCAGATCTTGATCATTGACTGCAAGCTTGGAACCTTGATTATGATTAGTATTAATGTTCGGTTCATTTTTTGGATATTGTTTGGTTGGTTTTTCTCGATAATCTTGTGATTGATGAATTGGAACATTGTACTCTCTCTTTGTTGAACATTTATGACAATATAATAAGAAGAAGAATTTGAAAGGGTTTTCCCCCTTGTGGGGATTTTCGTAGGTCTTTGACCAAACCTGGTGTCTCTTATTCTTCATTGCATTTAATGTTCTATCTACAATTTGTATTAATCATTGGAGGATGTAATTGTGTTTTAAGATTGCTAATTGAAGATAAGAATTGAACTAAAGTGATTGTAACAACATAGAACAGTGGAAGAATTAACACTTCCTTCCTTCTCGTGGGATAAATGCCCAAGTCTAAATGGGTGGATGATAGATATTTTCATTCATTTATTTGACATTATAGGTAAGTTTTTTTTGAGCATGGTATAGGAATCTAAACGATCAAGATAGGTTGTCATGGTGATAAAATCTACTTTTAATTCTCTTATTCCAAAGTCTTCTCTCCCTACTTCATTCAAAGCTTATTGCCTTATCTCCTTGTGTAATATCACTTATAAGTTAATTTCTAAGATCATTGCAAATAGGTTAAAATAAACCTTATTTGTATATAATTTCAGGGAGCAATTTGGTTTCCTTCGGAATTGACAGATCCATGATGTTGTTTCCATTGCCCAAGGGTGCATTCATACCATTTGGGTGATGAAGAAAGATGCACTGGTATTGAAGCTAAATCTACATAAAGATTATGACTATGTAGACTAGACATTTCTTCAACTAATTCTTACTAAGATAGGTTTATCCCTGGCCAACATTAACTAGATAATGGCATGTGTAACATCGGTTAACTATGCAGTGCTGATAAATGGGGTTCCTTCGATCTTCTTCAGGGCTTCTAGAGGTCTTTGACAAGGATGTTCCTTATCACCTTTGTTGTTTCTTTTGGTGATTGAAGGCCTAAGTAGGAAAATATAGAAAGCTCGTGACAGTTGCTTTTTTAGTGGTCTGCAAGTAACTAAAAAAGTTTTTGTTTCCCATCTAATATTCGTGGATGATGTGCTTATCTTTGGACAAGTTTCCTTGTCCCAATATACGATCTTACATTCTATCATTACTTGATTTGGAGATGCGTCTGGATTATATTCTAACAACCAAAAATCTATATGATTTAGTCCTTTGATAACAACGAGGAGGTTGTTGATATTGAAAATTTATTTGGGGTGGCCACTTTTGGTCTGGAAGAGGGTTTCACATACTTGGATTTCAAAATGAAGCCAAATAAATATCAATCAATGGACTCACAGTGGCTATTGAATATATTTGAGATTTGTTTGTCACTTTGGTCACAACAATGGTTATCTTTGGGGGGTAGGTACATTCTTATACAATCTATCCTCCAACATATTTTGGTGTAATGGATGCACCTATACATGATTCCACATAAGATAATTTAGAAGATTAAAGTAATTCTTGCAAACTTCATGTGGTCGGGGGCCAAGGGGAACATAAATTTCATCTTGTTTGTATGGATGCCATTTCACATGGGAAGGAGTTATGTCGATGGGGATTATTGGATCTTAATATTTTTTGATGAGCACTACTGACCAAGAGCTTATGACGTGCCTTAAATGGAGGCGGTATTTGGCATGACATAACAAAACATCAATATCTGAAGGGAAAGTCAGTTCTTGATTCATATAGACTTGGGGATGTCTCTACGAGAAACAGGTCATATATTTGGAATGGATCATATATTTGGAATAGTCTCCCTAAAGTTAGACAATGGATTTTTTATAACATGCAATGGGACTTTGGAAACGGGGGTAAGATCATGGTGAGAATAGAACTTATTCGAGGTATGCAAGTTGAACATATCCTTCCTATGTAGGTATTAGAAGGATTACATGTAAATTGTATTTTTTTTCCTAGCACAAGAATATGAGGGATCCGATATGTTGAACACATGTCCTTCCTAGAAATTAGCTGAGGCAATTGGTCTTTATGGTTTCAATGCTGCTAGATGGAACCAATACATTGCAGATGTTAGTTGGAATTACTTTTGGGGGCAGTGAATATGTCATGAGATGGGTGGTACTCTTCGTGATGGAAATATAGTCATCTCGAAAGTATATAAATACATTTATGGTTCTATACAAGGTCTCATGGATCAATTTTGGTATAGGGCAGTGTGGAATTGGAATATCCCCATGAAGATCATTATTTTTGGATGGTTGGTGTGGAGGAATCGTATCCTCACATGGGAGAACATTTGCAAAAGAGGAGTTTATGGTCTAGTCTAGTGTTATTTTTGCGTGTAGGATAATGTTCTATATATACTGCTACAATGGCCATTTGTTGTTTTGGTTTGGGACAAGGTTTTGCAAGGTTTCCTACTTTTTTCAAGTTGGTTTTTTTCCTCATTGGAAGAATGCTTTGAATGGTGGTTTTGTACATGCGGAGATCACATAAATTTACCTCTTTTCGTCACTTGGGAATTATGGCGAGCCAAAAATGCTTTGATATTTGAAGGCTTCCCAATTGACATTGCTCGTAGATGTAATAAAATTCTTGCTCATTTTGGAGAAGGTGTTATGATGCAACACGAAGCTAAGTTACCCAAGAATCCTACGAATTCTTAATGGGTTATGTTTCTAGCAGGATATTTCGATGACACTACTCAACAGGCCCGATGTGGATGTCAGATTGTTATACAGGTAAGTATAAATGTTCACATACAGATTTACTGGTTTGGAGGAAGTGGCACAAACACTAGAGCATAAATCCTTTCTCTATGGGGACTTCTATACAATGTTAGGAGACTAAACGTGTAGAAATTTTCTTCATATGGTGACTCAATGGTTATTGTGGAATGGGAAAATGGAAGGATAAACCTCCCTACCCAATATGGCAAACTGGAAGTGCCACATTGAGAACATTAAGAAAACTTTCACAAACATTTCTTTTGAACATGTTTATATGGAATACAACGTCATGGCAGATTCCTTGTCAAAGCAAGGTCTATTTGCTACCCTAAGGTACTTTTGATCCAGATTTAAACAGGAACGCAATAAAATAAAGAGATAACCATATACACAAAGATGCAGCGGAAATAATACTTCATTTCATTAATGGAAAA
>APFE030250595.1:8084-18210 GCA_000404065.3 Pinus taeda | reverse complement strand
CCTCTAATTAATGCGGTTTTCAATACATTATCAGGCAGAGGCAACGATGCATAGGGAGATCTTTGCAAGTTATATTGGAAACGTTCTACATATTCCTCTAGAGTTTCGTTTGGTCTGGATGACATTTGAAAGATTTCATCTTTTAGCTCTCTTGACCTACAGTAATCCTGATATTTCTTTAAAAAGGCTTCTTTCATTTGATCCCAATTGTTAATAACCCCACCACCTAAACCCATAAACCATCTCAAGGCAGCCCCTTTTAATGTGGAGGGGAATAATTTTAATTTCTGGGGATCGGTAGTGTAATCGTATCCTCCACATAATACATCAAATTCAAACAAGAATGCATCCGGATCCTCCGATGTGAGGCCATGGAATGTGGGGATATGCTGGAGGGGGATGGCTTTCATGGGCGCATTTGTTGCAGAATCTACTATAGGGTATTGCAATGTGGGGGTCTGGGTATTTGGCTGATTCTGCACCATGGGATCGAATATATGCAAGTAATCTTCAGTAATTTCTAAGAGAGTGTTCCTTGGTTGAGTAGGGGTAGTCTCGATGGGGATTGTTTTGAAAACACTCCCTTTATCAAGGATAATGATGGTCCCCACTATCTGAGGTGAATGAATTCCTTCAACAAGAATTTTTGCAGCGCTTCCTTTATCCGAGCTACTTAAAGGCTGGTTTGGTTCGATAGGCGATCTAGGTTCCCCGATTTCCCCTATTTCTCCTTCTCCTTCGCAAAGGTTACTAAGATTCCCTTCGTGCAATAGTCCAGGAGTCAAATTTTCAATTTCTTGAAAGTCCTGCTCCTCTGTTTGACTGTGCACCTCAGAAAAGGCTTCAGATGGTGATTCTGAGGCCTGAAGGGAAATAGTAGGCTGTTTAGAATTGGTTTTCCTATAACCTACTGATGGCTGAGATTCGGCTTTCTTATAGATTTCGTCTATGAAGGTCGTTCGCCCAAGGGTCACCGGCCCCTTGGCTTTTTCGGCTTTAGATGGAGGCTTTTGATTTTTTTCAGGCTTTTTCTACTTAGTCATGCACTCCAATTAAACTGCTAAATCCTATTTAACCAATCAATTTCTGCTGGGAAGGCGGACGGTGAAGCAGGGCTTTTACATGCTCCGTACGTAGGTTCTTACCTTCCGTTTTTAAAATCCAATTCTCCCCTGGCAGACTCGCACACTACCCCATTTTAAAAAACAAATGGCTATACCCTTCCCCGGCAACGGCGCCAAAATGTAGAGCTGTAACAAGGGCCTTTTTCACCTCTAGTTATCTCACATTACAAGTCAATCTGGGAATGTTTTTGTTATTGTGAAGGGTATCTCGATTTGAGGCTATTTGTCAGAGTAATGCTTAGTAGTATAGATCTAATAAATACAAGAGTAAATGGATGCTAAGCTATGCTAAATTACTTCTGCATAAAGAAATCACACACGGCAACTTTGTCAGTCAAGGGTACGGATGCAGTAACCCATCCCTTTAGAAACTGATGAAGGAAAAGAAATTAGAGTATGGATCGTGGATCTGGGAGCATAATAGCGTCTGCTGTGTCTCACGACAGCCTCGATCCTCCTCCCACACAATACCAATGAATGCAAGTAAAAAGGAACAGCAAGAAAGCAGAATGGAACAACAATTCGGAAATGGAACAGCAACTCGGAAATGGAACAACAGTAAAAAAGAACAGCAGGAAAGAAACTAAATCTTGTGAGATCAACACCCTCAATTCTTGGCATCAACTTACATACAAATAAAGAGCAATCTTTGGTACGAGTAGACAATTAATCAAATGGAACAACAAATCACCATAAACAGGAAACGTCAATCATATATAAACATAATCTGAAACGATTACCAGTAGTCCATTACTCCAACCATATGTAGCTGAAACATTCCACTTATAAAGTCTGTAACGGAAGTGAACAACTTAGAACAATGTTATGTGATCAATTCTGGAAATATGATGTAAACTCGTTACAAAGATTTACAAAAGGAAAACTACTGATGAACAAGTATGGAACAACATGTACGTATATCAGATTATTCAGAACAATAAACAAACCACACGAAGCCAAATTGTAATGATACAAACAGCCAGTGTCCGTTGGAGCCGGGCCCTTAGCTCTCAATGGCACACCGCCGTAACTTACTTCAGATGCAGGAGGAAATTAACACCGAATATATTATATTAACGCATCAATGATAATACAGCAAAACTAAGTCTCAAAGAGACTTGATAGTCTGAGTGTAACCAATAGTGTAGCTTATAAACAGAAAGTAAAAATACAAGATATTCCAGACGTCCCTTAAGTCTTCAATGCCGCCCCTTCTTATACAAGTAATGGCGGAGTTAACTAAACAACAAAATAATTGAACGTAACAATCCCTCAGGATCAAAGATCCTGAGGGATCTATTAAACTGTTAAATCCTTTCTTTTCTCTACCTAGTCTTCCGAACTGGCAGTCCTTCATCTTGTCCCGGATTGATCTGCCTTGATTTACTCGTCTTGGTCTGGACTTTACTTGGTTTTAGAGGGACAGCCGTTATCTGCTCATGGGACTCTTGTTTTGCACCGCACCTTCCTACTTTTGTCTTTTCCTGCATAAAGAAGATAACTTTCAGTGATTGGGTCATTTGTATTCATTCTCATTGCATTCTCCCTATTGTATAACAAAGAAAAGGTTACAACTATTGCTTGGAACACTACTAAGTTATTCATTAAAACATACCTTTCCAATGCTCTACACTCTGTGATTTCTCTTTGATAAGCTGGTGCTTTGACTAACTCTATGAGGGGCACTTGAATTCTGATTTTTTCTAATTCTTTAGTTAAACTGAACACATGACCCTGTTTAGTTTTATTTTCATCTTCATCTTCACTTCTCTTCATGAATGAAATCTCTTATGGAATAGAAAATAGTTTTTCTAAAGGAATTTTTTCACTTTTGTCTTGAGAAGACTCACCTTGAAGCATTTGAGTCTTGCTACTTGTATTCTACTGCTGCTTTCCTTTATTCAATTGTTTTGTAGGTTGTGGTTCTTGTTCTTGTGGAGTCACCTTTTGTAAGGGAGATGGAACTTGCTACTCACCTTCATCTTCTTGACTTCTAGATCTTTTCCTTGATCTCAAGTCATATTTCTTATGCAGTTCTGCCTGCATAAAATCAGAAAACTGCTTCCAACATTCATCAATTTCATTATCATCATAGATGACTTCTGTTTCACTATATTCTCCTCCTTCAACATCTAGTTCATCTTCATCTACTGCATACAATGTGAAAATATGGTCATCATGATCCTTGGAATGCTCTGGTACTCCATCAGGATCTGCCTATATATACAATGGTGCTTGGATCCGATCTTGATCTTTTCTCTCCCCCTGTAAAATTTGTAGAGGATGTCTTCTATATTGAGGATTAAAATTTCTATTTTGTTGTACTTGTCTCTGAGAATTCTTACTCACTAATTCCAATTTAAACAATTTATTAGACAAATTTCTAATTACATTATTCATATCATCTAATGTTTGATCTTGAGAGGATTCTACTTTAGTCTTTCCCTTATCTTGGATAGGTTGTGCATCTGGTGTTTTCCCTGCAGCCACCATATTTGCTTCTATCTCTAATGCATTTGATTGGATCTGATCGAGGGTTAGGGATCTCCTCTCCCTCAATGTAAATCCAAAATTTGACTCAAAATCCCCTGCAAAAGTTATTTTCACCAGCAGGAGGGGGCTTAATCTCCACTAGAAGACTATTGTACAATTATTAAATCTTCTCACAAATTCAACTATAGTTTCATCAGATTTCTTCTTTATAGCATTAAACTCTGTGAGTGAATACCCATTATCTCTATTTTCTCCCCATCTCTGGGTGAACATGCACTCCATCTCTTCCCATGTCGTAATAGAGTTATTAAGAAGCCCTTTAAACCATTTTCTTGCTTCTCCATCCAAGGATTGGACAAAAAGTCTTATAACAACATCTAGGTTTTCAACATTTAGGCTTTCTATGAAATTACAAAATACTGATATATGATTCTCTGTTGTTTGTTCATCCTCCCCCATGAAACAAGGAAGAATATTCAAGTATTCTTGTGGCATTTGGTTCAACTGTTGTGGCAATTGAATAGGTGCATACCTATTCATCAAAAATGCAGGTTTTGCCATATTTTCTCCTGAATTTACTGAACCTTGATTACCAACAAATGTGTAACCTAATTGATGAGTAAATGGAGTGTGAAAAGATGGTAATGTAGTTATAGGTTCAAGCTGAATAACTATAGTAGATACTAAAAAGGAAACAGACTCTAAAGACTGTTCTTGACAATTGGGTTCTTAAAATGAATTGGATGTAGAAGGTGACTCTTTGTCAATAAAAGATGAATGTGAAAGATGTGATGAACTGTTGCTTGGTGCAGACAATGTAGGACTTGGTGTAAGTGGAGTTTTAGGCCTTCCAACCCTCTTGGAAACTATCCTCTCAAGATTTGAAAGGGCTTGAACTTTTTGTTGTGAGGTAGCTGACCTTGTATGGGGTCTCTTTGGAGCTAGAGTTATTGCTTTTGTTCAAAATAGCCAAATACTTCCTCCTCACTGAACAACGAGAGGAAAATATTGAAAACCCAGGGAAAAGTGTTCTTGTCTTCTCTCCCTGGAAACGACGCCAATTAATGTTGTACCTTAAGAAACCAATTTCCTCGTTGTGTAGAAATTGTGCTTTAGACATTAATGTTTATAATTATCGTCACTTGTTTGTCACTTAATTGTATGTTGTATTCTCAAATGAAGGACCTAAAAGACTTGGTTTTAAACCCTCAATACTTAGGTGACATGAAAATCTCAAAATTCCATTTGATTGCTTGAATATAAATGATGAATGAAGAAAGCTTGAAGAAGTCATAGACAATATGTTGTTTTACACAGAATCTACTATCTATGACACTTGGAGAAGTTAAGGAAAATATGTTGTCTTACACAGAAACTACTATCTGTAACTTAGAAGAATTACAGAGGTGGGAACTTCAAGTATAGGAGTCATAGACAATATGTTGTTTTACACAGAATCTACTATCTGTGACACTTGGAGAAGTTAAAGATAATATGTTGTCTTACACAGAAACTACTATCTGTAACTTAGGAGAATTACAGAGGTGGGAACTTCAAGTATAGGAGCGCTCTTTTAAGGGATTTTAACTTCATTTACATAAACAAATAAAGACCTGCAAATTCATTACCATACTTAAAGGAAGAAAACATTTTATGACATGTAACAAAGAAGTCACAAAATCATACCCAACAATGTATGGAAAACTTCTGATTCTTCATTAATCAACAATTGTATTAGGAATACAGTGGCCTAGTCTCCAGGTTCTCCAAAGTTTTCAACCCCTTCTCCAAAAAATTTCCTCTTTTTATACATTATGAGACAGTTTGCAATCACCAAAACTGTCAAACTACCTAACTATCCTCTAACTGCTTTGAAGTAAAGATCATTACAAAATATTACACTACCTCACTCATTTCAAGAAAACAAGATAATAAGAAGTAATAGAAATCAGAGAATGATGGGGGATTGCTGCTCATTGTTAGAATCTATAGCTTGAGCCTGTGGTTCTGCTGATGGTTGAGCATTAATGGAGTAGTGGATGAAGTGGCAAGGTATGGTGAGTGACGTGGGCAATTAACAGATGAAAGTGGTGGAAGATGTGGAATGAGCGATGTGGGGCGGAAGGCTTTGGGAACTCACTACAGGGGTAAAGAATGTATGGGAGCTTCAACGAGGTTGAACCCCCACAATATTTTCTGGCCACACATTTTAGTCAACCATGCTAACATCACAGTCAACTGTGGGGGTTGAGCTTTAATTAATCTTCGTGCTCATTCCTTCCCCGCAACACACCTTAATGTACTTATCAAGTTATCACTTGATCACGCCTCTTGAACCTGCATGACCTTTAGACAATGGATCGGTTATTACTGAACTCAAAAGAATTAACACTCTGGTTCATAAACCTGTTGCGCCTGCCTTTTCAACACTCCTTTGACTCCCATATGGAACCAATAGGAAATAAAAACTGCCAGTTAATAATTTATTAGGTCCAATTTTAAGGACAAAACTCGATTACTTTTCAACCCGATATCCGCCGGTGTCATATGGACCCGATATCCATCAGATCCCTTCTCTTTTGATGGATAGTTGAGATTGGCCTAGACTTCAGCGAATTAAACTGTATTTGATACGCCATCACATCTGATTTCCGAAATAACCTTCATTCTAGTTACCCACGTGATTTTCGTTAGATCTGTGGCCTGTTGATTGAACGACCAAGATCTTCTCGCGAGTTTATCACTTTCAAAAGCCATTAATAATATAAAATCAACCATTTCTTTCATATTTTTTATTTTTCTTTCATTTTGTGATAAAACTGAAAATAAAACTTAAATAACAATGGATGCTACAACATGATCACTCTCTCATCCTGGGGAGGGAAGCTCTTCAGCCTGCTCTAGGTCTTGAGAATTAGATTGTTTTATTTTTTTCATAGGAACTACTCTCTCCTCCCAGAAAGGGAAGTTTTTTTTCCACATTGTTTCAGGTCCTGAGCATAGATTATGTGGTTTTTTTATGTTCTTTTGTTTTCTTTTTAGGGGCCATTCTCTTATCACGGGAAGGAAGTTTTCACCTTGCTTCAGGTCTTGAGTTTTCAATTTGCTTGAACTTTTTCATTTTATTTTCTGATTGCATGAACATAGATGAAAATAAAAGGGGCATACGAAGACCCCCAAAAAGAGGAAGGAAAGATCTAGGCAGATTATCTATATCCAAGAAATCATTTCAAAAGCTGAATCAGGAGCATCGTTGCGATCTGCTATTAAGGTGAGATCTCATATGAGATCTAGAGGGCAGTAAGTTTCACAACTAGAGCCTCTCCCATTAGAATAAGAAAAATTTAGGGAAGAAGTAGAAAGCAGAGGATTAGGGGAATTGAACATTGTGAGTTCAGAAAAAAGAAGAATACTCGAGGGAATTTAGTGCACCATTTGATCAAGGAAGTATTGTTAAACAGAATCAATCATGCATTAAAGAAAACCAGAATTTGTTGAGGTTCCAGGTGAATATTGGAAGATATTCATGGCTCCTGCAACTTCTTCGATTGAGCCCCAATTGGGTATTTCAGGGGTGATGCACCTATGAAGCCTATTCCTTTGACAACATTACCTAACTTTCATGGTCTTTCCTATGAAGATCAAAACACATTCCTGTTTGAATTTGACATTTTCTGTCAAGGGTATGACTATATTTTTGATGCCCAGAAATTGAAGATATTCCGTGCCACTTTGAAGGGGACAACTTTGAGATAGTTCATGAGTTTAGGGGGGAAATCTATTACTACATGGGATTATATGAAGACAATTTTCCTCGAAAAGTATCAAGACTACTCCAAATCCCAAGATGTTAAGGAAGAAATCTTTAAGATTATGCAGAAAGAGGATGAGAACATGGAGGACTTTGCAGAATGTTTCAAATATAGTTTGCATAGATCAGGCCATAATGATCTGGATAAGGACATCTTGACGATAATGTTTCTCCAGGCACTAAGGGAGGAACCTTTGGAACTTTTGAACGTAGTAGGAAATGGGGATATATCAAAGGAAGAATTCGACACCATCTGCGAATTGTGAATTAATTTTTCACGTGGAGCTACGAGGCATAGGTAGGGGATCCAAACCCTCAAGACATCCAACGATGGAGTTACGAAAGTCAAAATTGGAAACTTGTTGGACAACTTGAGGAATGATATCTTGAGCACACTTTCCTCACAACTAGACATTTTACATGAAAAACAAAAGCAGATGGAAGTAGAGAAGACTATGTCCATTTTCTTCCCTCAATGCAGGAAGAAGAACCCATTGAAGGAATGTCCAATGAATATTGTCAAGAGATGTGTTATCTATGAACAAAGTCATTCCACTAGCACCTGTCCATATCTTCCTAGGCTGAAGGTAGTTTTTCAGGGAGAAAATGAAGAGGTAGATCAAATGTACTTCATGGGATAAAGGAAACAATGGAAACCACGACCACATAACATGAATGAAGGTATGCCTTAAGACCCTTCTCAATATTTTAATAATTTAATTTTTGGGCCTCAGTCTGTACCTTTTTCTCCTTCATGGTCGCAGTCCTGTTAATATCCAATGCCCTGGAAACCATGGTTCCCTCAGTCTTGTGCAACTCCTTCATGGTCCTAGAGTTGATGTGGACATCCTCGTCCTTCAAGATAGTTCTCCCATCATATGCCACAACAGTAGTAACAATTTCCCTCTAATGCCTCCACTAGTAATCCTCCTCTTTGTCCATAACTTCCTGTTCAATTCAACCCAAATGCAAACAATAGGGGGGCTCAACAGGTTAAGACACTCAACCTTCCTGCATACAATATTGCCACCGCAGAATGTGATGAATTAAATCTCCAATCCGATCAGGTGGTAAATACTCAGACTTCACCAATAATTGTTAAACATACTGATGATGAAGTCTCAGAACAAGAACCTAGGAATTCTACTAGAACAACTAGCGATGAGTCAACACAAACTCCTATGGAACAAAAACCCCTACTCAAACAATTGTTCCTAGAGGATGTTAGACTGCTCCACCTTATCCTTGAGCAAACAAAGTCCTCATCTTCAATTTGAATTTTTAGGGGAATTGCAAAATTTATTTGTGAAAATCGCGTTGCTTCAGACTATGAGGGATGTTCCGATTTATGACAAAATGATCAAATAATATTGCTCTAAGAAACTTGGAAGAAAACCAAAGGATACACTCACTATTCACGTTATGGGAAAATTATCAGACATAATGTTGGGGAAGCCTACACCTGTTAAGTATGTGGATCCAGGGAACCTGATTCTTACAATACAGATTAATTGGGTTGATATCCCAAATGTGTTGGTAGACTTGGGGACATCAATTACCTTGGGCCTACGAAACCTTAAACCAAATCCCACTGTCCTAGAGTTGACAGATCGGTCTACTATAATATCGTTAGGGAAGTTGGAAGATATAACCATTTGAGTAGACTCATGGCAGTACCCTATCAATATTTTGGTATTGCACACTCAATCCACAGCTGGTGGGCATCCTTTGATTTTAGGAACACCATGGATTGCATCCCCAGATGCTTACATTGGGTGTCGGTAAAGAAATATGGTAATATCCAATGGGGAAGTTACAAAGAATATTATCATTTATCCCCCTGCAGAACTGAGTTCACTAGATAAACTAGAATTTACCTTAATACAAAAATATCTACCTGTGAAAGGGCTTGAACCTGAAAACAAAGAAATTATACCAATTCTTACGATTGGGAAGCCCTCTATTTTAAGGATGAAACGGAAGATGATGCCATTAGTACCTTTATCAACAACCCCAACTTCATTTCTAATTCAACTCGCCAGTTATTAGAATATATTATGAGTTGCAATGTTCAGGAAGCCATTGAACTAGAGACTAAAGTTGAAAGTGTTCTTGTAGTTGTACCCCATAACAATGTTCCTATATAAATTGAACTAGGGAAGACATTGAACATTAATCTTGACCTTTCACCTTCCTAGTCAGAACGATCACTTAAATTACTTCAAAAATAGAAAGAATCCTTCGCTTGGGAATATACAGATATAAAAGGAATCCCTACTGACTTATGTACTCATCACATATACATTAAAGAAGAATGTTGACCTATTAGGCAACCACAAAGAATAATGAATCCTGCTTTAAAGAACGTTGAGAAAGACGAATTACAAAAACTATTAGATGGGAGATTTATTTACCCAATCTTAGACAGTCAATGGGTGTTGTGTAGGTAAATCCCCTCTGCGGATAGAGGCGATCCCACTAGCCTAAATGAGGTCTAGCAACAATCAAACAACGCTAACACGTAGGTTCCTAATTGCAAATTAAATACTGATGATGAGGGCCTACCTCGAATCCAACGCTAGTATTTGTAGAAGAGTCATCGCTCCCGTTCTTTCGCTCCAGCTGGTCACAATCCCCACGATCCTCGTGAACGGACACCTGCACATGCAAAGAACAACACAAATACAAGCATAAAATC
>APFE030250579.1:82038-101716 GCA_000404065.3 Pinus taeda | reverse complement strand
CATATTAGGGATTAGTGAGATTCGCCAATGTTTCTAAACTTCAAGAAAATTTTCCATCCTTAAAATTTTCCTTGAAGTGGTGTCCAAATTTATGGCTCCCAACATTGTGCTCTGATCTAATGGAGAGATAAGGCCTTACTATTTTGACAATGTTGGCTATGATGTTGTAAATCATCATTGATGCTTATCAATCCAGATCCCTTCTTATATGAATATTTCAACTTGAGAGTACTTTTTTGTCTCATTATGAGTACCTCCCTAGTTTAGATGGAGGGTCATCATCTTCATTATCGCCATCATCACCACCATCAATGTCATCATTATTGTCATAATCACCATTCATGTCTTCATCATCATCATCATGATTATGGATATTGTCATCAATTGTTCATAATTATAGGCATCATAAGAAATATCATCAACCTAAAAAATGTTATGAATTCTCAAAGAGGGTTGTTAGGACACATGATATATGCAAGAAAAATAACAACTTTATTTTTTAGAGATGATCGATGATCGATGATCATCATCATTATAATTGGCATCATCCCCATCATCATAAATAATATAATTTTATCATAATTGTTGTCATCTTCATCATGATCATAATCATCATTCATGCCATTATTGTTCTTGATGATGACCAAGATGAAAATAATGATAATGATGATCAGATGATGATGACTTGGAAGATGATGCCAAAGATAATTATTATGATTTTGACCATGACAACATTTAAAAATTGGGAAGAATGACCAAGGTCATTAGCATCATCATCATCATTATCATTGTAACTCTCATCGTATTTATCATCATTGTCATATAATAAAAATCACAATTCATGTCATCGTCATCATCTTCATTATCATCATCATTATAATTATTGACATTGTCATTAGTTGTTCATAATTTTCAATGTCATAAGAAATATCATCAATGCAAAAAATATGATGTGCATTGGAAAAGGGATGCAAAAGTGAATAAAATAATGGGGGTAAAAATAGACATAAATTTGGATGAAGAGTGGACACAACATAAGTAGATGTGGAAGAAGACAGAAAAATTGACACAAAAGTTGATGAAAAATTAGATGCAATAGCTGATGCAAACTTGAACAGAAAAAAGGATTCAAACATGGATAAAAAGGTGGAAGAAAACATGGCCACAAGAGTAGGCATAAAACTTAGCATGAATTGTAATGAAACAAATGTGGATACTACAATGAATGTCAAAAAAAAAAGACACAAACTTGAATGCAAAAAGGAGGAAAATTTGGATGAAAAAGGGGACGTAAACATGGGCCAAACATGGGTGCAATAGTGAACACAAAATTATTTGCCAAATTCGACGAATCAAAAGTGGATGTAAAAGAAGATTCGAAATGGGATGCAAAAAACATAAACAATATTTGATGCAAACTTGGACACAAAAGAGGATGCAAATGTGGAGGCAATAGTGGAAGAAAATGTGGGTTGCAATGATAGGCATAAGATATGGCACAAATCATAGCACAAAAAAAGTGGATGAGAAACTGGATGTAATAATAGACAAAAAAAATGATACAAACTTAGATGCAAGACAAGATGCTATAAAGGGTGTAAAAGTGGATGCAAACACAAGTGCAACATGAGAAACAAAATTGGATGCAAAATATGGATGCAATGCAAACACATGTAAAAGAAGATGCAAAATGAGATGCAAAATCCAACACAAAAGTGGATGCAAAAATAGATGCAATGTTTTATGCAAAAAAGGATGCAAAATTGGAAGAAAACGTGGTACAACAGTAAAAAAACATGGCACAAATTGTGTCACAACAAAATTCGATGTAATGATAGATACAAAAAAAAAAGCAAATGAAGATGAAAAATAAGATGCAAAAAGGGATGTAAAAGTGGGTGTAAACATGGGTGCAACAATGGATGTAAAATATGATGCAAAAGTTGATGCAACAAAATTCTATGCAAAAGTATATGCAATACGAGACACAAAACATGATGCAAATCTTGACACAAAAGTGGATATAAAAAGGGATTAAAAATAGATGTAAAATTCGATGAAAACCTAGATGTATATGAGGATGCAATCGTGGATGCAAATTTAGAAACAAAAAATGGTCCAAAGGGAGGTGTCAAACTAGGTGCAAATTATGGCACAAGAAAAATGGATGCAATAGTGAACACAATAACAGTTGAAAAAGAGGATGTAAATATGGATACAAAACAAGATGTAAAAGCAAATGCAACAAAAGTAGATGCAAAATTAGATGCAAAAACTAGACACAAACCTTGATCAAAAACTTGGCACAAAGGGGACGCAAAAAATATGCAAAAATGGATGCAAAAAATTATTTAAAAAATGATGCAAAAGAGGATGCAAGAGATGATTCAAAAGTTGATGCAAGTGTAGGTGCAAAAGGTGGATGCAATAGAGGATGCAAAAGATGGTGAAACAAAATTAGGTGCAAAACTTGATGCAAAACATGGTGCAAAGGATGACACAAAACTTGGCATAAAACATGGTGTAAAACTTGGTGTAAAATCTGGTGCAAAACCTATTACAATACCTGGTGCTAAACTTGATGTAAGACTTGGTGCAAAACTCGGTGAAAACTTTGCATCATGTTTTGCACCATATTTGATAAATGGACACAAATAGCACCAAAAATGGTCTCTAGATGCAAAAAAGGAAGTTAATCATAGGGTTTTGTTGTAGTGACACCATATCTCCCACACTGAAGTGTACATCCCGTCTTCCCCTATCAGCATACTTCTTCATCCTCGCAGCATCGTGCAAGCACAACCGTGCCAACTCCAAGGTCTCCTCCGAAGCCTTCATGAATTTCTTCGCATGAGGACTCCTCAAAAAACCTCCTGTCACAATGGTGTGCAGTGCAACCGGCATCTGCCCATTCACCAACTCAAATGGACTATACCCTGTCGCAGAACTCTTTTGAATATTGTAGCTAAACTGTGCAATATCCAAGAGTTCAGGCCAATTTTTCTGATCAACCGTCACATAATGTCGCAAGTAGTCCTCTAGCAATGTGTTGATCCTCTTGGTATAACCATCTGTTTGCAGATGGTAGCTCGAACTCCTCAACAACTTTGTCCCAACTAACTTGAACAATGTGGTCCAAAATCTCCCCGTAAAATGCAGATCTCTACCCGACAAAATGCTCAATGGCATTCCCCAATACTTCACTATGTTCTTAAAGAACAACTCCGCAGTCCGCTCGACTCCACAAGGTATATTTGTAGGAACAAAGACAGCATACTTGGAAAAACAATAAACCACGACCATGATCCCATTATACCCCTGCACCTATGGTAACTGAGTGATGAAGTCCATCGAGACACTCATCCATGGCCTCTCTAGAATCGGTAAAGGCTGCAACAGTCCTCCTTGCCTCTGAGTATCCAATTTGTCCTGCTGACAAATGATGCACGTATGTACATACTCCTCCACATCCTCCCGCATCTTCTCCGAAAAGAACCCCCTCTCCAACAATGCCAAAGAATGACGCTGCCCTGGGTGGCCAGCCCACGGAGAATCGTGGCACTCCTTCAAAAGGTGCCTCCTGAGACCCAATGTCTTTGGAACATAGAGTTGGTTTCCAAAGAACAAATAACTGTCCCATAGAAAGAACTTTCGTGTCTTCCCTTCCTTTATCTGCTTCACTATATTCTGCGCCAAAGTATTGGTTTCAACACTTTCCTTGAGTTTGTTTTGCATCTCTTCTGACATCTGAACCCGACTTCCACTCCTTGCTACCCGGTCTTCACCCCCCAATGCTGCAAGTTGTCCATTCCTACTAAGGGCATCTGCTAGCGCATTGTGTCTACCTGGTCTATACTCAATAGACATGTCGAACTCTGCCAAGAAGTCCTGCCAACGAGCTTGCTTCGCAGAAAGATTTGGTTGTGATGCAAAATAACTTGCTACGACGTTGTCAGTCTTGACAATAAACGGCTTCCCAAGCAGGTAATGCCTCCACACATGAAGACAGTGGATGATCGCAGTCATCTCCTTCTCATGAATCGAATACCTCCGTTCTCTATCCTGCAACTTCCAACTCTCGTACGCCATCAGGTGCCCATATTGCATAAGAACCCCTCCTATGGCAAAATCTGAAGCATCAGTGTGTACCTCAAATGGTATCTCGAAGTCAGGCAACTTGAGTATCGACACTGTAACCATCCTTCTCTTCAAGTCATCAAATGCCTTTTGACATTTATCCGTCCAACACATAGAAAATTTTAGGGGCGAATGTTCGCCCTTTGGCGAAATTAAGGGGTTTTAAATTTTTAGTGGGCGAATATTTTGTATCATAGTACATTTTTACAAATCACCTCAAATAGCCCACCTTATTTTAAGGGAGAGGGTAAAAAAAGGTAAATTTAGCCCTTGAAATTAGGAGTTACAACCTTCCATTCGCCCATTTTCAAGAATAGGTTTTATTTAAGTGAATCCTTTGCCCATTTTCAAGAATAGGTTTTATTTAAGTGAATCCTATGGGCCAAATACCATATTTATAAAAGAGGTATGGTGAATTAATAAAAATATTAATAAATGAAAAGTATGGTAAATAAATAAATAAAAAAAAAAATTATATTTACTCCATAAGTCGCCTTACATACATGCAAGGGTGTAAACAAATAAAAATATAAGCAAAGTGGAGATATGGTAAATAAATAAAACGTCCTTTTATACTTGCTCAAAAGGTATGGTAAATCAATAAAAATATAAATAAACTAGACATATCGTAAATAAATAAAACCTCTTTTTATATTTAGTCCATAACCCTCGTTCTATTTATGTAGGCTCAAGAAAGAGGTTTTATTTAAGTTAATCCTATGGGCCAAATACCATATTTGTAAAAGAGGTATGTAAATTAATAAAAATACAAATAAATGAGAGGTATAGTAAACAAATAAAACATTTTTTTATATTTACTCCATACGAACACTCAAAAATGTGTTATATTTAGGTAAAACCTATGGGAAAAATAATATGGGACAAATACCATGGACTAGATTGTTATTAATACCATGGAAAAAAACATTATTAACCCTAATATTAGTATTAATAAAAATAAAAATGGCACATGGTATTGACCCGTGGTATTCACCAAAATAGCACATGGTAATGACCCATGGTATTCACCTAGAATGTAGGCTATTTAAATGGGGGAATTAAACTTATGATAATCCATGGTAATACCAAGACTGATTTATTAAGTAAAATATTCGCCATGACTGGTGAGAGATTCGCCAAAAAATTATATATACATCTTATATTATTGATAAAATCGCCTTCCATTTTTCCTATATACCATGAAGATTCGCCCATTTATTATACTTATAAGTCTGTCAGTGCTGATGTCACCTTGGAGTAACCTTCTACAAACTTCCGTTGGTAGTTGGTCATGCCCAAGAACACCCTCATCTCATGGACATTCTTCAGTTCAACCCAGTCCTCAATTTCCTTAACTCCGCTCGGCTCCATCCGTATGTACCCCTGACCAATAATATGCCCAAGGAACAGAATCTCGGTCTAAGCGAACACACACTTAGACTTCTTCAAGAACAACTGATTCTCCCTCAGTGCCTCGAACACCATCACCAAGTGCTTCTTATGATCCTCCATGTTGTCACTGTACACCACTATATCGTCCAAGTATACTACTACGAACAAATCCAAGTATGGTCGTAGAAAATCATTCATCAAAGTGCAAAACGTAGCAAGAGCGTTGAACAACCCGAATGGCATAACAAGGAACTCAAAGCTACCATACCTTGTTACTATCGCGGTCTTCTTCTCGTCTCCTTCAGCAATCTACACCTGATAATACCCATGCCTCAAGTCCAGCTTGGAAAACAGTCGGGCTTTCGCAAGCCTTTCAAAGCAATTAGCAGCCAATGGCAAAGGATACCTGTTTCTCAACGTCTGCTTGTTCAATGCACGGTAGTCACAGCACATCCATAGCTCATTGGAATCCTTCTTCCACTGGAATAATACCGGAGCTCCATAAGGGGACCTTCAAGGTCTAATGAAACCTGCATTAGCTAACTCCTTTAGCTGTCATTTCAATTCCTTCAACTCATGCCCTCGTAAACGATAAGGTGCTCTTGTCGAGGGTTGCTTCCCTGGTTCAAGCTCAATGCTATGGTCCACTGCACGCCTTGGTGGAAGCTTCTTCGGTAGCTCATCAGGCATCAAATCCACATACTCAGCCAGCATATCAAAAACCTCAGCTGGAACAAGCGTCCCTACTCCATCACCTTCGACTCTCTTGAACATCACCGCATATGCCTCCATATCTGACTCCTTCATAACCTTCTCTAAATTCAGTGCAGAAACATGCTGCACTTTGACTTCCCTCCTTTGCCTATGAGTGGGAAAAGTCCAAGTTTGTGACTGTCCAACCAGCACCACCTCATCACAGAAGGGGACAACAATAGCCCTATTGCCCTTCAAGAAATCTTGTCCAAGTATCACATCAAAGGCGTTCATCTCCATCACCGTGAAGTCCAATTGGCCCATCCAGTCTTTTATCTGCACCGGCACTTTGTGTGCCAAACCCACCACCTTAGCTCTAGAGTTCACTACCCTGATCTCCATGTTCGACGGGAGGATCATCAGTCCAACCTCTCTTGCTAACCGTGTCGTCATAAAGTTATGAGTGGCCCATGTGTCCACAAGAGCTTTAATGGTCTTTCCACGGACCATCAAGTCCACGAAACCCAAATTTTTCATCCATGATTTCTCCATAACTTGTCCTTGCATACATACCCGTTCACTTCGTTCATCATTCAGCAACGGCTTCACCATCTGTGAACCTGCTCTGATACCACTTGTCACACCCCCAATTCTTTTTTCCTTTAATTGGCTGGGTGCGGCACCATTTAAGTAACCAACTTTCTTCATAATTATGTTACTCTACGAACTACGCCTTCATTCATATATATAAACCATCCAATATATTATAATGTGCGGAAACCATCATAATAACATGATAAACGACAATAGAAACACCAACAATATGCAAGAGAAGAACATCTTTTATTATATATAAGAATTTGTTACAATGGCCGGGAGTGTCACTCCACCGGCGTTCATAAACGAGGTTGGGTGTCTGCCCGTGCAAGAGCGCACGATGGTCACACCTCAATTATCCACCCAATACAATATACAACAATACACAAGTTTATGTCGAATGGGCGGGCGTGCCCGTGCACAGCCGAACTCGTTTATCCAACTCGGCGAGCAGGCACACCACCGCACCTTCCACCACGCCTTAACCAAGTGCCAATACCGTGTAGGAGTGCTCGGGTGGGCGCATATGTGCTCCCCTTACTGTGGCCCTCTCTTCCCTTTGCGCACTTGTGCTTGACTTGTGTTGAGCCAAGTTCGATGCTCCAATGCTACCATCGTTTGGCTTACTTATATGCTACCAAGTGTGGAGGCTCAGCCGACCCTCCAACATCCGTGCATTCACCATACTCCATCACTCTTCGGTTGGTCAGCCCGCCCATCGTGCCGGACCGCCCCACTCAACGCACCCATCGTCATGCGTTCACCCACAGTCGGTTCATTCGACGAGTCGTTCAGCTCGCCTATAAGTGATGGATCCCCAACTCACCCTTATAACATCGTGCGCCCTTGGTTCTCCATCGAATTTCTCATGCCTTAGTCAAATTTCCAGAGTGGAGGGTGCGCGCTCCCGGCTATACAACTGCAAGATGTTACAAAAGGCCTGCCATTAACTATATCAGAGACAATGCAAATTAGGAAAAACCCTTGAATAAACTAATACAGAGTTACTCACAAGGAAATAAAAATATCAAAGTGATATCACTCAGATTGAATGCACTTAAAGGTTGGTTCCTTAGGCATCCATCGTCAATACAAATTCGAACAGTTGGAGCCAATGCCTTGGCATGTCTACAATACAAATTCGAACAGTTGGAGCGAGTGCCTTCGCATGTCTACAGACCATCTTGTGATTCATATAAAATCCTGAGCAAAACTCATAAGAAAAAGAGGAAATTTCAAAACGACATTGTGGAACATCTATAAACAATAACACACACTTATTCTAAAAGGTGTCGGTTTCAGAAAAAATACCAACGATTGGCGAAGATTCGGTGTAACACAGGTAGGATTAAGTTGAAGAAGTTCGACAAAGCCCCTCGAACGTGTTTCAGGGTCGAAGCAGCACTCTAACCGCTGCAAACAAAACTCAACGAAAAAATGAGTCATGAGTAGGGTTTTCATTGTTTCGAAAACATGACTTTCGACCGTTAGATATGAAGGTGAAATCGTGACCATCAAAAGCACAGGGTAAGTGAGCCATGTGAAATCACATGGCTTATCTTTGCGTGGGTCAATGCTAATACAATAGATCCCAAAACATGCACGAAAGATTTAAATGGTGAACAGGTTCAGCATTATAATAAATGGATAATTGATATATCAAAGGTTGAAATAGTGAAAAGTTTGGATATTATAATATATGAATAAGTCAATATATTGTTCGATACTACGAGAATCTAACAAAATACCTTTGTATGAGTCTCCAACAACATACCTTAAAACAACGGTTAATACACCATGTTTTTACCCTAAAACAATTAATATCATAGTATTTTAATGCCCTAGTATGTTTCAAATATAAGTTTAGTACTAATATATATATGTATATATATATAACATCGTTCTCTATTAATATGAATTAATCTATAAACAATGGCGGGTTTCAATATAAGTTTAGTATTGAAATATATATATATATATATATATATATATATAGCATCGTTTTCTATTAAAATGAATTAATTTATAAACCAGAAGTGTGGATAAAAAATAATTGATATCGTAATATGGTTCAAACATATGTTTAATCCATCGTTTTTTATTAAAATGAATTAATTTATAAACAAGAAGTATTGGTGGGCAATTCTAAGAGTGTTCCTGATTATTAAAGAATATAATAGATTTTTTAAAGTGAAGTAAAAATAATAATATGAATATGAATTAATCTACAAACAAGAAGTATGGATAACTATAAGGGGTGTTTCTAACTATTAAAGAATATAATAAATCTTTTAAAGTGGAGTAAAAGTAATAGCAAGAATTATAAGTTATGTATAGTAACTTTATTATTACTTCAAATAAGATTAATTTATAAATAATAAGTAATAACAAGAATTATGAGCTATGTATAGTAATTTTATTATCACTTCAAATAAAAGACCATATGAAGATATTTAATTAAGTTTTCTAGCAATGTTGCATAATGATAAGGAAAGGAAATGCAATTCACTTTAATTATTGAGATAAGTACCAGGTTGAAATTTACTAATTCCGTTGTAATAATAATAATAATTAAAAATGTAAGAAAATATATGGTATATATGCATAGTTTCTTGTTCATGTGTGAGATGTTATATTGGTGAAACAGATAAATCAATCAATACTAGAATAAGAGAACACTCTTCACACATAAAACATGAAAGTATGAGATCCTCATTCTTGCCAGAGAAAAACATCATTTTAAATGGCACATTAGAGGGGTTTTGGAAATTAGTAACTTGAATGGAGATGCTATCTTCAAAATCATTAGAAATTTCCTTCTTGTCTCCCCAACTTTCAAACCTAGATTTCTTTGTTTTCTTCCTTGATCTCTTTAATTTTCTCCCTTGATCTCTTTGCTTTTCTTCCTCCTCCTCCACTCATGACCCCTTGTTTATTTCCTTTAGGTTTCTGTTCTTTCTTCCCCCTCCTTCCTTTCCTCTCCTTTACCTTTTTTTTCCTTTTTACTTCCTCCTTCCCCTTTTTCTTTCTCATTATACTTATCCTTATGTATTATGTCCCTCATTTCCCTTGGTTTTCTTATTTTTTGGTTTCTCTCTCCTCCATTCTTCCCCTCCTTTCCCTTATTTCATCTCTAATATGTTTATTAATAAGTGTTTAATTTATTAGTTTAAATCATTTTTGTAGCCCACTATGAGTGTGATATAAGTGTGATGTGTAAGTATCTCCATGATCAAAAAGGAGTTGACACTTGTCCCTTTTAAAATAAAAATAAAATATTCTCTAAATAGAAAAACAATGTTGAGAAAAGTAATATTTACTTGTACTTCAAAATATATTTATAGCAAAAAATCATTTTAATTTTCATTGATAAAGAAGCTTTTATGGTTAAAACTTTTGAAGTAGTGTAGTTTGGTCCTTCTTTTTTTCTTTTTTTCTCTGAAATGCAACAAAGATTTTTTGGTGTTAAAAGTTTAAGTTGTGTACTCTATATAGCGTTCAAAAATACAGCTAAAACAATGAAAAATTACACATTTTAGTTTGCACTCTCAAAAAAATTTGTGTATAAATAAAATTGATTTCTCTTGACTCATGTTAGATTTGTGCTTAAGATGAATCTATAGTGATTTAATTAATTTACATCCATTATACAAATTAAAATAATTCTATTACACCTATTATACTTAATCTATTCTAATCTATACTAATATCCACTATATCAATCAATACCTATTTTTATATTTATTATATTAATGTATATATTATATAGCATTTATTTTATCTTATCTTATTCTTTAATTTAAATCATATTAATATTTCCTAAATTTAATTATTGAATTTATTTAAAAGAAAAATCATATCAATATAACCTATATTATTTAATTAATTTTACCTTTTTTATTATAACCTAATATTTTTCCTTTTAAGATTTTGATTTTTGTTTTTTTGGTTTTCTTTTGGTTTTTTTGAAAAACCTTCTCTTCCTCGGTCCCTTTGTTCTCCTTCTTTCGTGTGCTTTCATATCTAATCATTAGATTCCAAACATAAACTTATCTGAATGTTTAGTTTAAAATCTAATTTTAAAAATCTAAACATCAAATCTCAATCCCAAAAAACAACTTTAAACAGCCCTGATTTAGATTTCTAAATTACAATCCAAAAAAAAACTTTAAACAACCCTGATTTAGATTTCTAATCACATTCTCCAACTTGGTATAAACTAAAAGTATAAACACACTCTAATATAAAACAAGATGAGTTGCATAACAGTTAGTCCCTACCTTGAGTGGGGAAACTGAAACAGTAGACATTTCATATCAGAAATTTTAATACTGGAGATGGAGATTCAGAGTTTATAATTCCCCACCAACTTTGAGATTCCAAAAGTGCCTCTAATTTCACCAAGAGAAGTAAGATGCACTCTATAACCAGGATGAAAAGAGTTGTAAAATAACAAACTAGACCTTCTGAAACTAGTAGGGCAGACATAATTCAAAGTTTATAATCTCCCAAACCATGATGGGGTTTCAACAACACAAAGGGAATGGGATGCTGATGGTGAGGTAAAGAGAGGACCCTATGGTCAGGTTGAGGGATGAACCCAAGTGTCTTAAGTAAATGCAAAATTTCACGTGGTGTGGCAAGAAATGGTAGTTGCAGCCTGCAGTAGACTCTTGCTGGTTCCCACGCATGTCCACTCTTACTGGTCCCTACCACTACTAGTGGGAGGGGTCCTCATGGCAGATGAAGAAGGCTTGCAGGGGCCTATGGCATGCTACTATCTGAGTTGTGTTGCCTATTTTCCCCACTGTAACACTGTGCACGACTGCAAGTGTACACTAGGTTATTAACTGTTGGAAGGTTTGCTTTTCATGCAGTGGGTAGATGTTTTATGCTTTTTCTAGCAATCAAGCCTATTGGAGCTCTATGATCCCAACATAAATCTGTAGTGGTTTAGACAGAGTGGGTGCTTTTCTGGTGGCAGGCTTTGATTTTAAAAGAATTGAATGGCACCAACAACACATTGGTTCAATAGCATTCTAAATTTAAGGCTATTTGGATTTGCAATTGCAACAAATCGTGCAGCTTCCATGCTGACTATGACATTGAATTAGAATATGAAGGGCAATAAGGGTTTCCCATCCCTTAAAAAGAAGAGTTTATAATTTCCGAACAAATTTGAGATTCCAAAAGTGCCTCTAATCACACGAGGAGAAGTAAGACGCACTCTATAACCAGGATGAAAAGAGTCGTAAAATAACAAACTAGACATTCTAAAACTAGTACGACATACATAATTTAGAGTTTATAATCTCCCAAACCATGATGGGGTTTCAACAACACAAAGGGAATGGCATGTTGATGGCGAGATAGAAAGAGGACCCTTTGGTGAGGTTTAGGGATGAACCCAAGTTTCTTAAGGAAATGCAAAGTTTCATGTGGTGTGGCAGGAAATGGTAGTTGCAGCCTATGGTAGACTCTTGTTGGTTCCCAGGCTTGTCCACTCTTATTTTATTTTGATCAAACTGCATCTCAATTAAATTAAAGGTTGTGGAGATAAATGTTTAAATAAGTGAAATCAGTTTAATTCCTATTTATATACATTTTCAGGTATAGCCATATCACTTGAAAAAAGAACTACCAGGTTTCACATGAAAGTGAGTTGTTGGGATATTTGGCTCCGCCATGTTTTACATGGTAATTAAAATGTTATCTCACAATGAATAACAATAGTTTTGTCTCGCAACGAACAACAGCAAACTTGAGCATCCCAAGATAATCAATCGAATTTGTGGAAATATGGTGAACTTTTTCATTAACTTGTAAATGATCATTTCTGAGAATTGATAACTTCTTACACAATTTTTAGAGCTATACAATAAAAAGGTCTCACCATCCCTCTTGTCTTTTAACAGCCAATTATCACCCCAAATAATTATAGCAGATGCCACAAGTGTTCTTATTTTGCATTGGCACAAATGTGATGGCAAATGCTTGAGTAAAAATTTTGTTTGATTGTGGGATATTTCATCACTTGTTCAATAAGATTATGAAGTCCATCTCTGTTTCCTCCCATTAGGGTGCAATCTTCATCTGCATAATTAGATAATAGTCTCGTGCATAATCTTTGTTTTCTTATGGCCTCTCTTCTTCACTCATGATCCTTGATTCTACATAGTCAAATCCTTATGGCATTAGAACATGCCAAGTTAAACAGAGTTTCAAATTAATTCAAACATGAATTTTCTAGAAGGCAAGGATCGAATCTCGGAAACATACTCTAGAATCATAGAACGCTGAGGCCATTCTTGTATGGTCATGTCTTCTTGTATGGTCCTATCCCTTTTAGAGCCTTCAATTCCTAAGGTTTGATTACCATTTGCGAAAAAAATTGAGATTCCACAGTATGAGATCAGTGCAAAATTTCTAAGAGAACTGAATCTAAAAGTTTGTATCCTTAACATCAAGGCCGATAACTCACCTTGGGTTAGTTGAGAAAGAGTCCATAGAATTCCCTGGCGATAAGGAAACTTCTGTTCTAAGAAAAGAGATCTACTGAAATCTTAATAATTGATGGCGAGTGGAACCCTGGACCTGCTAAATGAATTAACATCTTTAAATGGATGCTCATGGCTTAGAAACAACTAAGTTCTTTAATGATTGCTAAACTAGTGCCAGGTTTGCTATGATTATGAAATTGTATAGAAGGTTACAGGTCAAGCAAACAATAGTCAGTGATTTTATACAGAGCTTCTTAAATTCTTCAGAGATTTTCTGGCCGAAAAATGAAAAAAAATAGTTTCTTCTCCAGGTGCCCCATGCAGTGCAGTGGGTAAATGTTTTATGCTTTTTCCAACAATCAAGCCTATGGGAGCTCTATGATCCCCAACAGAAATTTGTAGTGGTTTAGATGGATTAGGTGTTTTTCTCGTGGCGGACTATGATTTTAAAAGAATTTAATGGAACCAACAGCACATTGGTTCAATAGCATTATGAATTTAAGGTTATTTGGATTTGTAATTGCAACAAATCGTGGAGCTTCCGAGCTAACTATGACATTGAATTAGAATATGATGGGCAATAAGGGTTTCTCATCCCCTAAAAAGAAAATGAAATATGAAAAAGATAGGTAAAGATAAAGATAAAGGTGAAATTAAATGTAAAAGCACCCGAAATTCAATAAACTAAAAATGTGTAGTTCATAAAAGTTAATACAGTTTCTTAAATTTCAGGGAAAATGACATTGATTGACACGTTGTTTTCTTTGCAATAGAGAAAAGTAAGATAAACATGATAATGGTTGCATTGCATGGTGGCCACTTGTGGATTTTCCTTCCCTTACTCACATTCTAAGAGATACTTTCAATGTTGGTTATATAATTTTCTTAATGTCATATTTCCTTCAGAAAAATTGCAGCTCACCCTGGTTCAATCGCATCTCAGAAAGTCTGTTAGTAGACATTTAGGCTACTCAATATCGCCATCGCCTTTGTCCTTTGGAAGCACTTGATTGGAGATATCGGAGTTAGAATTTGATACAAGAAAGATTGCATTATGGGGTGGACATTGTGCATCTTCAAGAGGTGCAATCCAACCATTACATGGAGCTTTTCTTGCCCGTGTTCAAAGCATATGCTTATGAGGGTTTTTATAGGAGAAAAAATAATAGATACAAAGCAGTGGTAGAAATTTCTCCATAAGAGGACAAAATCTGAAGCATTAAAGTGACCCACAGTAAGGCCAAATTCACTAGTCTAGGAGGTCGAATTGCACATGCAAAATATTAAAATTTCTAAGCGCTGAGTTGGGGGTTTCTCTCGTGCCAATGTCTCAGTTGAGAGATCTAATTGTTGTGTGTTATTCTAGAATTTCCTTGCATAGAGAAAGGTCAGAATTATGTTGATTCTTTGAGGTTGTGTTTATCCTATGCAGAGGGAGCCAAAATCTTTCATATTTTCCAGCAGGTTGTATCTATCTGTAGGTTGAAAAACCACCATCAGAAAAGAGTCAAACTTAGTTTAGTAGAGGGATAAATTTTCTGAAGTTTGTATCACGCTCGAGAATAACCTTCATCACCATATCATTCCTTATTAGCACGACCAAGATACAGCCTCTAGCACCAATGTTGATTAATAAAAAGGTTTTGTTTTATGGTATGGAATAGGAATAGCAAGAATGGAACCAATATCGCTTACCCTATCATCTGCGTTGAGCTTATTTCATTCGTAAGTATGGGTAGGTAGAGTCCTTTGCTTGTATGCTTGGCATTACTATAGTAGCACCAATATTCCTTTTGATTGAGTATTTTATTCTTATGAAGCAATTGTCGTATATTGAAATATTGATCCAGTGGCACCTACATATCAAAAATTTGAATGGCACCTACATATTGAATATCTAGATCCTTCTGTCATTACATACATAAGATACATACCTAGATAAGTTAATTGACTAAGAAAAAGAAAAGTTAATTGACTGAGAAGAAGGGGAAGAACAGTAAGTTTGAAAACAAGAGTAGACTATGAAGATACAATTGATCAACCAAACCAAAGGTCTAATGAGCTGACCAGAGGTGGGAGTTGGAGCATACAATAGCGAAGCAAGAGGCAGAAGTGTGACAGGAAATTCATAAGGAGGAAAAGGTTAATAGCCAAAGCATGTTTCGAAGGGAGAATAAACAAATGGCCGAAGGTGCTCCATGAGGTCCATTCTAATTTACCTCCCTCCAGTTGAAGCTTATGAATCTCCCCACCTCCCTTCGCAGAAGACATCTCCTACCTCCATCAGCGTGTAGAATGAATATCCCCACCTCCCTCCGCAGAAGACATTGTCCGCCTCCATCAGCGTGCAGACTGAACTATGCAGGGACGTATCAATGAGTAGCACCTACCCACAGGCTGGCTCTCATAGGCATACCTAAGGGCGTCACGTTACCACCAGCCCTTCCTTCCGTAGCTACAGCAAATAGGCCCACCCTTACACATTACATAAGTAATATTGCTACAACAAATAAATAGGTATGTAGGCAAGGTGATATTTCCTTCCATAGTTATAGCAAATAGGCCCGCCCTTATACGTTACATAAGTAATATTGCTATAGCAAATAAATAGCTATGTAGGCAAGGTGATACTAATGTGCCTTGGTCACTCTATACTAGCATATGGTCATTCTATACGAGCATATGGTAGGCAAATCACTATTGTTAGTAATTCAGTTTGCTTCACCTCATTTCCATTCTGTGGGTGGAACATGAACCAGGTGAAAAACTAAACACCCAACCCCATTAAGGCTGATAATATTTAGGAACGAATTGACCCGAGGGCCTAGTGAATGACAAGCAAAACCAAGGAAGCAGATTCTGCGTTGAAAATACAGGACAGAGCAACCCCATTGCAGGAGACACCATCTCACATGCACAACGCCATCTTTCTTTGTTCAACGCCATATGTCTTTGTTCTATGCCATCATCTGTCCCAGTTCTATGCCATCATTTGTCTATGTTCTGGTTCTATTGTCATATTCCAAGATTATAATATAGCATTTAATATTTTGAACTAATGCTAGCAATAGTTTCCCTGTAGAAAATGTTAGCTAAATAAATGGAATATCGTATGAAAAATGGGAAAGATATCATAGTATAGCCTCTTCTCCTCAGGAAGAGGCCAAATAAGATGATTAAAAGAAATGTGCCTAAAAACTTTACTTTATAAGCCATCATGACTAATAACAAACAATAACAAGTAGGTAAATTAATGATTTAACATCTCCAACTGATTATTATAACAGGGACTAATAATATATCCTTCTATAATTTCAAAACTATATTGATCATATACATATTTCAACATTTTCCATAAAATTGAGTAAATAGCCTCCGTTCTCCAACTTAGGAAAAACTAAAAGTACAAGCACACTATGATATCAAATATAAAAATATACATGTTTGTTTATTACCTTATGTAATACACATATCCTCAGGTAACTTTAAATAGCCCGTACTGCGCTGTATTATAAAACATACAATAACATTCAAAGGTTGTGCATTTATTCGGTGGAGGACATAAACGCCCGGACACAGCCACCATTCCTCCAATGATCATTTGCCACACCACCCATCTTCTATCCTTCAAACCGAATTTAATATTTAGGGTTAGGCTATAGTTTCATGCCTAACCTTGAAATTACTTCCTATATAAAGTGGACAAAGTTGATTTTTTCCCTATGAACAATACTACTCAGCAAACAACATCTGCTACTGCATTTCTCCTATACTTTTCTCTATAGCTATTAGTTTACAAGCGAAAAGAGAAATATGTAAAATTTAAGGGTAGTTTTGGATTTTTTTAGATGCATTATGAATTAATAAATTTAAAATTAAATTTAAGATTAAGGTGAGCATTTTTATATTGGTTTATATAAATAATATTTATTGAAAAAAATATTTATAATATTTTCAAATCAAGTTTTATTTAAATAAGTTATAAATTTAAAATTAAATTTAAGGTTAAGGTGAATCTTTTATGTTGGTTTATATAGATAATATTTTATATAAAAAATATTTTAATAATTTTCAAACAATCTTTATTTAAATAAGTTTTAAAGTTGTTTAGAGAATATATATGTAAATAAATAAGGAGTAGAAAAAAAATCGTTTTAATTATATTTAGAATTTTATATAGAGAAATTACTAGTAAAATTTCTATAAAAAGTTTGGAAGTTATTTTTTAAAATATTGGTATATATAATGATTTTGTATATTTACCTCCATATCACAATAGGGATATATCTAGTCTTTTTATATGGTTTTTTAATCTAAACCTTTTGAAAGAATATTGGAAAAAACTCATGAGAATTCAAAAATATTTAAAGAAGCATATTGAGTAATAATTTGTATTAGGGGAATTAGGAGTTAAAATACAATTTTTTACTTTATAATAATAGAAATATGTCCATTTCTATTGGAAGAAAAATTATTATATTATTTAATGACGTAAAATTAAAATAAGACATCACTTGCTTTTCACAACATTGATACAAACATTATTTTTAGAGTTATTTAATTTTGGATCACTGTCTAAGAATATTGTAAGTTTATAGAAATAATATATAAGGTTTTTCAAGGATCTTAATTCATTTATGCATTATTTGTAAGAATCACGAGTTTGAGCTATAAAATATGCATAATTTGAATGTTCTATGAGTTTTTCATGGTGTTGAATCAATTTATGCATTCAATAAAACATTTTAAATAACATAAAACTATGTTCTCATCAAAATTTATATGTTAAATTCTCACTAAAAAAACTAAAATGTAGAATAGTTAAGTTGCCCATTTCCCTTATTTAAATCCTAAAATTTTAAGATGATATTTCTTAATTAAATTTTATTATCCAATCTTAATTTTAATTAAACTATTTAACTAATTTTTTTATCAATTATAAATAAATCAATTTATGCATTAAAAAACATTTTAATTAAAAAAAAACCTATAAGCTTGTCATTGCATAGCACTCTTATAAGTTCAAGCACTTAATGTGTTTCAATTAATCAAAAATCATTGCTTCTACCCTTTTTACCACTCTCGTGTATTATTCGAGAAGCCCTAGAAATCGAGAGAAACCTTGGTAATTTTAATAGGAAGGATGGTTACAAGCTCAGCCTCATCCACCATCTCACCCATGACCCTTGACCTGGCTATGTTCTCTGCCCCCCTTCCAATGTTCCTCCATTTTCCCCCTTTGGTTGGTCATCTTAAAGAATTATGGTTCTCTCTACTTTATCTCTCTAATAAATTATCTTCATGATCAATATTTATTTTTTTCCTCCTAACCCCTTTAACTTTATTGTTTCAATTATCTTCTTTAATTCTTAACCTCTTTAATTTTTCCAACTCTAATTTCTATCCCCTACCATATAATCTTTATTGTTCCATTAATCTCCCTTCATCTTAATAATCCTTTGAAATTTCATGGTACCAAAATAAATTTAATAACCTATATGGCATTAATTCATCTAGGTTCCATTTTTTAAAATTATTCATATAATTTCAATTCTACAATTAATTTAAATAACTAATGAGGGTCGTGGGGGTTTGGTCTAGTGGGAAGCAAACAATTTGCTAAGTAGTTCATGTAGCTATGCAGGTCATGAGTTCAAACCCCAAGAATACCTGAGGGACGTTCAAGGCAGACTGGGCGAACCCTCCTAAAGGTTATAGAGGTAGCAAACTTTAATTTAACAAAAACTTTGTCCAAATCTTATTCCATAGTTTTTCAATCTCAACCATTATTTGATTAATTTATTTAATGAAAATTGATCATATTAAATATAATTATATTTTCCATTTTTAAATGATTCATATAGTTTTAATTTTTTAATTTTTGAATAACTATTATTATTAATCTCCTATTTTTTAATTCAAGAAACCACTTTCAAGTATCTCGTCCCTTTCGCATTTATTTAAAATCAAAATAAAAATCTAATTTCCTAATTTTTCTTGGTTAAACCTGGTTTATAATTAATCCATCTCAATCATTATTTGACTAATTTTTGGTCAAATAGTATAAATTCAAAAGTAAAGTTGATAAAATATTATTTTTAATGTTATTTCTTCTTTCCGGTTGATTACATAATCTAAAAGGTTCTTATAAATAGGCGCTTTTTATTCTCAAGGTGCTCTTTAGTCCCTAATAATGGATAAAATAAAAATAATGGATAAAGCTTTTATCAAAAGAGTTGGAGGGAGAACTTGTATTACAGAGTGCCTTTTGGGAAATCTATAACAACTATATTCTCATGAAAAATTATATATTAGATTCTCACTTAGAAAAACTAAACATAAAATAATTAAGTTAGATA
>APFE030250579.1:26425-81357 GCA_000404065.3 Pinus taeda | reverse complement strand
CTATTTTTATTTAGCAATTTAATTCGCTAAAATTTATCAATAAAAAAATTATATTTTTCAATTAAGAAAAAATTATATAATTAGATTCCTACCTAAAACATAAAATAATTAATTGCTCATTTTCCATTATTTAAATCTTAAAATTTTAAAATGATATTTTCTTAATTAAATTTTACTATCCCATCCTAATTTTAAATATACTATTTAGTTAATTATTTTTATAAATTGTAAATAAAATTAACTAAATTTTTATTTTATGGCACATATAAGAAGTTGATTGATAATGGAAGCGAAGTTTCTGTAAAGGATTTATCTTTCATGTTGCACTAAAGAGGGATTTAATGGTTGGTATCATCATTTGTTAGAGAGATTTTTTTCCATTGTTAGATGGTAATAGTCAACCAATATATTTATTTCTTATTTATTTTTTTAAATAAATTTAAATTTTATTACATTGAATTATTTGAAATGAATATATGTAAAGGTTAAAATTGGATAAATGCAAAAAATAATATATTATAATTAATATTTATATATATTTTATATAAAATATAAAAAATATTTAGATCATCAATATATATAATTTATTATTATATAATGATTGGAAAAAATATTATATATAATCAACCTTTCTCATCACATTCATTGTCATTTAGTTTTGGTACTAGTAAAAAGTAATAAGAAATCTAAAAACATTTATGATCGTGTAAAAGGAAAAATAATTGACATGGAATCAACTTAACAACCAAAAAAAATTAACTATTTTATGATAGGCATGGTTTTATTAAAAAGGAAAGTAGGGTTTGTTTAACTTTATTAATTATTTTATGATATGCATAGTCTTATTAAACAGGAAAGAAAGGTTTATTTAAATTTATATGATTTGATGTTACTTTTAATGTTGTGTTATATGTATATATTAATTGAAAGATTATATAACAATAAAATAATAATGATGATTTAATTTTAAGGTTATTATTAAGTTAGACATAAAGTGTATAAATCTTTTTTATTTGTTACTTAAAAAGTCTTATTTTTATTTAACAATTTAATTAGCAAAATTTATGAAAATGTACCAAAATATATATATATATATATATATATAATATAACCCATCCATATTTAAAAAATAAATTATATATATAATTAATTTAAATATTAATATAATTAAGTATATAGGCATACTTATTTCAAATTGTGGAAGTAGGTTTGCGGAATTTTAATTTTTTTTAAATCAATGAACAGATTTAGAGTTTAGGGGAATAGTCTTCATATGATAAACCTATGGGGTGTTGTGATTTCATGTTGCAATCTAATATTGCCTGTTACAATGTTCAATAAATATTTTTTAAAGAATTAAATCGAAACAACAAACAATCTTTTTGGGTGGATAGATATGCTCATCGTTTCATTTCCATTCCATTCATCGTTGTCAATTCCATTCATGCATTCAAGTTCGTCTGTTGGCATCTGTTGATCCCGTCGGAAAAAGAATCAGAACACCAAGCCGCAACATTCTAAATCTGAGATTCTTTTACCATGGGCTCTCTACAACCACGTGCAACTGTTACGGACATCGATTTGACAGAGCTCCCTCACTCTCGCTCTAGTGACGAGAGAGAAAAGAGATTACGGTGAAGAAAGTCCTGTGAACATTCGTCGGGTTTAGGGTTTTATTCGGGTGCAGGTAACACTCCAACAACAACCTCTATTCAAGCCATACATAATAAGCATTGAGGGAGATGATTTTGATCTTGAAAGTAGGATAGTGATGTTTGGCCTGGAGCATGATTTCACAGATGTTGTGTGGTACCCTACTCAGAGAATATTTCTTTATAGAGTGGATGACCAAGTGGTTCTTAATATTCTAGGGATGGACAAAAAGATTTCATGGGGTTTCGCCCTACTTTGACAATTTTTCTTGCAACTCTGATGGAAGCAGGCAAGAGAATCCAACCTGGGTACTCAGAGAAATGTATATGTGCATGTAGATATCAATTTTTCTTTCGTTAGGAGGATTGTCTTGCATTACATATGATATTTCGCTTTCTCGTTCAAGGACTATGACTTCGGTAATAGACTCTTGCCTGACTTCGTGACTTAAGTGAAGGCTTTTACTTCGTGAAAGGCTTTCACTAGAAGAGGGACCTCGAGTCACCGTGCCAAGGGGCATCATAAACTTTCAAGTGTGGTCTCTTGCAGAGGAGAAAAAAAAAGTCTACAAAATTGCAATTTCTTATGTAATTTGAGAATTTCGAGAGGTTTGGATTATTGGTTTTCTTGCGAAAAAGGAGCTATAGATCTCTAAAATTTCTATAAATCTCTAAAATTTTAATTAATTAGTTCGGAAAATTTAAGAGTCATATGAAACTTTCATACAATGCTTTCAAAAATTAATTTAATTTAATTAATTCAAGCATTATAGTTTATGTGTTTAGCATAAAGTAGGAAAATAATAATAATAATAATAAAACTAAACAAATTTAATGCATTTAAGCATGAATTTTCAATAATAAAGGTTGATAGATAGTTTGATTGCTGGATTTCCATTATGCATTTATTTAGCCACTTTGTTCAGTCAATCTCACAGAGTTTTGAAATCACAAAAATAAATTTTAGTCAATCTATTTAACTGTTGCAATTGCAATTAAGTATGTATTTAATTTTCAATTTTCAAGAGGTCCCTGCATTCTATCCCCCTTGGTACTGCATGCCTCAAGTTACTATACAATTTCAATTTTCCAAAGGGCCCATGCATTCTATCCTCCTTGCGATTAAATGCTTCAAATTACCATACAATTTCATTTCAAGAATTGATGCCCGAAATCACTATAAATCTTTTTTTATCTGATATATTGAAAGAAAAGAGATTAGAAAACAATCAAAATAATATCAATAATATTTATTTTTTAATAATCAATAATATTTAATTTTCATAAATTATTAATTTAATTAATATGTTTCTATCGACTTATATAAACTACATTTATTAATATAATTTGCTTTCGTGACCATTATAATCCTAAAATATATCATATCCTTCGAAGATCGTGGATATGTTCCATGTACACCGTAAACGTTTGGATGGTACCACCACCTAGCTGATAATCATAAAAGATGTGATATCGTTCGAAGATCATGCATAAGTTCCATGGACACAATAAACGTTTGGATGGTGCCACCACCTGACTGATAATTTGAGACATTAGACAATGTCCTACACTTGGTATAGTTTTGTATTTGTCTTAAAATAGCACAATTTCGTATATGTCTTAGAATAGATTCCTCTATGAAGTGCATAAAAGGTGCATTATTATACGAAATATTATTCCAGGTTAGGGTTTAGTCTCTGCAATGTGTTTCCTTTTGTTTTATTCATACATCAATAATGTATTTTCATTTTATCCATATTGTTATTACTGAATTTGTTTATTCATTTGTCCAAAGCATTTTTATATTAACCAATGGTGAATGTATCATTGGTTGGGTATACTACCAAAGTTCTACATTGACTAAAGGTGGAATGGATAATTGGTATATAAGGATGGACAAATATCTCCATTGGTATGAGGCCTTTTGGGGTAAAGCCCAAAAACAAATTTATGAGGGCTTAGGCCCAAAGTGGACAATATTATACCATTGTGGAGATATGTGGTGTTCAGAGTCTTTGCAAGTGGTATGGGAGCCAAGTTCTGAAGTTAGCCAAGTGGATGAATCATCGGAATGTTGGGCCAGTAATATCACAATGGGATCCGTGGATGAGCGCCTCCGGATTCTTCATGGACCTGTCTTGGTCCCAACACGGTGAAGAGGAGTTGACCTAGGATAAAGCAAGCTCTCGAGGCAGGTGGTGTTCCATGTAAGGCGTGTGCTTCCAATGCATTGGAGTGGAGAATCTGGTTGGTAGAGAGTGGACGGTTGGGTATAAGACCAAAGTAGCACATTGACTAGAAGTGGAGAGGATCATTGGTATATAAGGATGGACAAATATCTCCATTGGTATGAGGCCTTTTGGGGGTAAAGAGCAAAAACAAATCCATTAGGACTTAGGCCCAAAGTGGACAATATCATACCATTGTGGAGATATATGGTGTCGAGAGTCCGTACATCAGTGTTAACCTATTAATTCTTTAGAAATAGACTGTTGAGATGATGTTTGAAAAAATATCCTTGGTCTTCGTCTTAGTCTAGAGCATGGAGCGATGGCATAAAAATATTTGAAGCCAGGTGACTCGAGAGGTGAAGCATCTCCATTCTCCTACCTCCCTTGTCTTCATTCTTCTCTACCTCCCTCGTCTGGAGATCGTGGATGGAAAACAAAAGGTCACTGTGCTTGTGTACTTTCACGGAGGAGGCTTCTGCATTGAATCGGCATTAAGGGTAACAAGCCATTAGTTGAGCAGTAGAACTCATTGGTATTTGACTAACAATGGTAAATATGGTGGTGAAATTAACTCGTAATTAAGGGAGTTGGACAGCGACACTTCAGTCCAAAGATTGTAACGATAATTTGCATAACTGCTATTCACTGAAATTCCAAGTTGATGTAATAACTAAGACTGAAACTTATAGTTAATAGCAAGTCGTAAAGCATCTAAAAGTCTACATGTGCGACATTTGTCGTTATGATTTACTTTGAGTTAGTTTATCAATTCGATGAAAACAAACGATAATTTTGGTGATCCAGTCCACGAGCATAAGCGTTGGAGCCATCATAACAGCAGTTCGAGTTCAAAATTCGTGTGTATATATATATATATGCTTGCATAGACTTGAATTTAAGAGAAGTTTATACCTATTCTCACTCCAGGTTAAAATCGATCAATGTCTATCAATATTGATAGATGAATATATTATTATAAATAATAAAAATATAGAAATTATTAATTGATTTTAATGTCTATAATTATCAGGTTAACATGCTTTTAATTGGCCCCTAATATTAAGAATTGTGAGATTTTTTAATTTTATAAAATGTGAATTAACTATTCAATTTCCATGTTTGTCATGTCAATTGAATGGTTTGAATATTATATTTGTTTCATGTCTCTATAAATTCAAATGTTAATGTCATCATACATTTACTTGGTTTTATCAATCATTTTTAGTATATATAAATTCAATGAAATTCATATAACATGTTTTTATAAATACTATTATATAGTCTTTATATGAATATAAGTATTTTGCAATTAGTGGTGAGATGTTGAAAGTATTCATTTAAATCATCAGTGAAAGCCTAACATATTAATTATAGTTGATAATTGTTGACATGGTCAACTATAGTTACATGAGCATCGTTGTAAATAAAAGTCAACATGACTACCATGGTGAACCATAATTAGCGCGAACATTATGGCCTATTAGTAGGTGACCCATTTTTAAACATAGCGAACTATATTGAACTATGGTGGATGGTCATTGTTGAACATGGACGCCTATAGTGAATGGTCATGAAAAGCTATAGTTAAACCATGGTTGAGCATCAATAACCACCATTTTAATGGTAACCATAATGAAATCATGGTCAACTATAGAGACACCATAGTCGAAATATGGTCAACCAGAGTCAAACCATATTCAAACCATGGTTAGCTATAGTCAACCATGTTCAACTATGGTTGACAATAGTCAAACCTTGGCCAAATTATGGTGTGTCATATCTAAACCATGTGCAACCATAGCCAATCATGATCAAACATAGTCAACCATAGTGAAACCATGGTCAACCATAACCATGCAATTGTTAACAATAGTCTTCATAGTGAGGATGTTGTTAGCGACGTTTTTGAATTTTGTTAACTATAAAACTTAAAACCAAGGGTCCACTACATTGATCCATCAAATCAATTGAATCTATCAAACCCTAGAAGAGTCTCATTACATATATTCAAGTCACACTAGTGTTTAATATTAATCTTAGGGTTTAATGTTATTCCCTTAGGTTTATAATCCCTCAAGTTTTTAATATTAATCTAATGAGTTTATTAATCCCTCGGTTTATAATTTTGATCCTAGGGTTTAATATTAAGCCTAGGGTTTATAATATTAATCTTAGTGTTCAATACTTATCCCTTGAGTTTATAATACCCTAGGCTTATTATAATAATCCCTTGGGTTTATTAATCTTAGGGTTTATATTCCTATGGTTTGATATTGATTCTAGGGTTCATTGTTATTCCCTTGGGTTTATAATACCTTGGGTTTTTAATATTAATCCTTTGGGTTTATAATATTAATCTTGAGGTTTATAATATTAATGTTAGGTTTTAATGTTTATTTTAGGGTTTATAATATATATCTTATGGTTTACATCCCTTGGGTTTCTAATATTAATCCTTTGGGTTTGTGTCAAATATTTTCTCAATACGGAAATCCATCATGGTTGACCATGGTCAACCCTGGTGAACATTAGTAAAAAATAGTCGACCATGGTCAGTTATGGCCAACCATGGCCCAAGATATGAATACCTTGGGTTCTTAATATTAATCCCTTGGGTTTAGTATTATTCCCCCAAGTTTATAATCCCTTGGGGTTTTAATATAAATCCCTTGGGTTTATTAATCTAAGGGTCCATGTTCCTAGGGTATAATATTATTCGAAAGGTTTATAATATTAATCTTAGGGTTTAATATAAGTTTCTTGGGTTTATAGTCATGGTCAACCATTGTCTACCCTGGACCAACATCACATTGTGACAAAGATTGTCTCAATATTAAAATCAATCATGGTCAACCATTGCAAACCATATTCAACCATGGTCCAACGTCATGTTGTGACAAAAATTGTCTCAATATGAAAATTAATCATGGTCAACCATGGTTGACCATGGTTAACTATGGTCCAATGTCGCATTGTGAGAAAGATTGTCTCAATATGAAAATCAATCATGGTCAACCATGGTGAACTATGGTCCAACATCGTACTGTCACAAACATTGTCCCAATATCTAAATCAATCATGGTTAACCATAGTCAACCATATTTATTTTAGCGTTTATAATATTCATCACAGGGTTTACATACCTCGGCTTATAATATTTATCTTAGTGTGTATCATAAGATTTTCTCGATATGAAAATCAATCATGGTCAATGATGGTCCAATGTTGCATTGTGAAAAAAATTGTCTGAATATCAAAATCAACCATGGTCAAACATGGTCCAACATCGCATTGTGACGAATATTGTCTTGATATGAAAATCAATCATGGTCAACCATGGTCCAGTGTCACATTGTGACAAGGATTGTCTTAATATAAAAATCAACCATGGTTAACCATGTTTATTTTAGTGTTTATAATATTTACGTTAGTGTTCATATACTTTGGGCTTATAATATTAATATTTGTCGCATTGTGAAAAAGGTTGTCTCAATATGAAAATTAGGCATGTTCAACCATTGTTAACCATGGTCAATCATGGTCAACCATGGCTCAATGTCACAATATGAAAAAGATTATGTCTCGCTCCAATGTCACATTGTGATAACCATTGTCATCCATGGTCAACCATGGTCCAACATCACATTATGACAAATATTGTCTCAATATGAAAATCAACCATGGTCAACCATGGTCCACCATGGTCCAACGTCACATTGTGACAAAGATTGTATCAATATGAAAATAAATCGTGGTCAACCATGGTCAAACATCACATTCTAACAAAGATTGTGTGAATATGAAAATCAATCATGGTCAACCATGTTTATTTTAGAGTTTATAATATTTATCTTAGGGTTTATATATCTTGGGTTTATAATATTAATCCCTTGGGTTTATAATATCAATCCCTTGAGGGAGAGAATTAAAGAGCTCTGGCGATTTTCGGTTGCAGCTTCTGTTCTAGGGTTTATCGACCTTCTCTGCCATTCCAGAGCCTGCTCTGGCAGTTCCCCAGACTGACTGATCTCCGCAGCAAGGGAAGAGGTCTGGCCCAACAAATGCTCAGAGGGGGGTCCACAGGGACCCCATCATTCAAGACTATTGTGATGAACAAGCAGACAAAAAATGAAGGGTTAAGAATTTCAGGTGTCGGAGACAGCAGTAACCCAGGAAGCCTCAGAAAAGACAAGGTGCAGAAAATGTCAGCGGAACAGGGAGGGGGCTCCAAGCAAAAGGATAAGGAAGCAGAAAATAGCCCCCTTGGGGCTGCTGCAAATTCTCAAGATGAGGGCTCAAAGCAGACCCAGAACACTGATGGAAACGACAAAGAGAAACAAGGAAAGACACGAGATGGAAAAGAGGGGGAACCACCCATCAACTCAGGCACCAGCAATGCCCCTCGGGGAGCCTGCAAGCCCAAAAAGAAAGAAGCCCTCAGAGTGATCTGTACAGACCCGGAGATCCAAGCTCACAGGGAGCACATGACGGAGCATGCGGTCATCTGTAAATTCATGAGGCTGTGGCCCACAGAGCGGGCCCTTTGCCAATGGATCAAACAGCACTGGAAACCCAAAGGTGACATTAACTTGCACCTAGGAGCTAAAGGTTTTTTTACAGTAGTCTTTACAAACCTAGAAGATAAAGACATGGTTTCCGAAGGTGGCCCATATTTTTTTTCTTCAGCAGGCCTCTACATGAGACCTTGGAAGCCCAACTTTGTCCCGGAAAACGAAACCTTCACTCAGGTACCGGTTTGGATCCGTCTCTTCTCCCTCCCCATAGATTACTGGGGTTTAAATACTCTCAAGCAAATAGGAGATAAGCTGGGCACCTTTGTCAAAGCTTCTGAAGCAACTATCCAACGTAGATACACTTCCTGCGCCAGAATCTGTGTGGAACTGGACGTATCGGGAGCCCTGCATGAAGGTATTTGGCTGGAGTTTCAGGACGAAGGCTATTTTCATGCCATTGACTACGAACAAATTCCTTTTCGCTGCCGGAAATGTCACAAACATGGACATCTAGTAAGAGACTACCCTCTTAATAAAATGGAAGAGGCAGGCAAGCCCCAGGCTGAGCAGCAGAATAAAGAGGCATTCACAAAACCGAAAAGCAGGCAAAGAGCCAATCGACGAAGGCCTAACAGAACAGGCACCGTCCCAAGCGCCTTACTCAACCCCTTCAGGGTTCTGGAAACGGATACAGAAACATAAGAGATAAGGGTAGAAGAGAGGAACAAGGAGGGACAAAAGAACTAGCAAGGAAACAAAAGGACGGAACAGGATGAAGGTTTACACAGTCCCAGAGATAATAGAACAGAACCGGAAAGCACACAAGATGAAGATACAGAGATGTTCTACAGTGATGGGGGCAACGATGAACAGGAACTAAATGAAGCTCTAAAAAAGGCAGGAGTCAACTTACCAGCTCTGGAGGAGGACTGGAAGGCTAAAGGCATTGAAAATGTTCCAGAGGAAGAACTAAAACAGATAAGCGAACTCTTTATTGCAAGAAAAAGGGCTGAACTGGCTAGGCAAAACAGAAAACTGGGAATAGCAACAGGTTCAAGCAATCACTCCAATAGCATCTCCCTCAGTCCAGCGGGCTTCAAGCCAAGAAAGAAAAGAGGAAGGCGGATGACTGGAGAGGTTCTTCATGACTTGGGGATCCTAATGCTGAACTCAGGCAAAATGAAGGCCCTAGAAGCCTTCCCGTCCCATCATCTTTTAAATCTAGTTATCAATGAAAGTAATTTCTTGGAATGCAAGAGGGCTCAACAGCCAAGCTAAACAAAGACTTCTCATCAGGAAGTTCAAAACAGAAAAGTCGGACATGATGTTTATACAAGAAACAAAATGCTCCTCCTCTCTCATAAAAATCATCAGTCAAAAATTAGGCAGGCCTCTTGACTTCATTGAAGTAGCCAGTACAGGTTGGGAAGGAGGCATCACCACCTTTTGGGACTCAAGAACCATCAGCGTACTTGCCTCAGAAGCCACTCACGCCTACATAGCCACGGAGATTCAAATCACAGGTAACTCTGAAACTTATCTCTGTGTTAATGTTTATGGCCCTCAAAGATTAGAAGAAAAGTTCCATTTCCTCCACACTCTCAGAAGGCTGCAATCTAGATATCAAGCCTCTAAAATCATCATGGGCGGAGACTTCAACATGATCACCTCCCTCCTGGAGAAGAAGGGAGGGTTAAGAAAACTCAATAGGGACGTCGGAGCCTTTGCTGATTTTATTGAAACTGCAAAGCTAGTGGATGTGCACCCCTCCTCTTACTCCTTCACTTGGAATAATAGAAGGGGAGGAGAGAACCTAATAGCCTCCCGCTTGGATAAGTTCCTCATTTTAGAGAGCATAGTTCTAGAGGGCATCACAGTTAATTCTGACATCCTCCCTAGTGGTGGCTCGGATCACTGGCCCGTCTCTCTAGAGGCTGCCTTCCTGGGCACCCTAAGAAATAAGCCTTTCCGCTTTGAGAAATTCTGGTTACAGCACCCCAAATTTGTGCAACTGCTAGAGAAATGGTGGCATGAACCTTTGAATGTTCAAGGCACCAAAATGTTTAAACTCCAAAGCAAGCTCAAGCATATCAAAAGAAAAATCAAACACTAGAACATCATGGAGTTTGGCAACATTTTCAAGGAAAAATCCATCCTAGAGGGCAAGCTAGAGATCATACATAAAAGTTGGATCTCTGGCAACATTACCGAAGAATCAAAGGAGAAGGAAAAAGATCTCATGAATCAATGGCATCAAAGAAGCCTTCAAGAAGAAACACTCTGGAAGCAAAAATCCAGAGTGCATTGGCTCAAAGAGGGCGAACAAAACTCAAAATTCTTCCACAGGTCCACCCTCGACTACAGAAATTCCAACAAAATTCTCAATCTCAAAAATGAGTCAGGAGACACTCTTCATACCCACAAGGAAATATACTCGCTCCTGACAGAACATTTTAAGCGCATCGCTCAGGAATCGCCTATAGACAGAACTAAGGCCATCAATACTTTAACGCAATCTATTCCCAAAGTGGTCACAAAGGACCAAAATATTTCCCTCCTCAAAGAAATTTCTATGGAGGAAGTGGAAGAGGCAGTAAAAAGCATGCCCAACGATAAAGCCCATGGCCCAGACAGCTTCACCATCAATTTTTTCAAAGCTTGCTGGCAAACCATCAAATCAGAAATTTGGGAAGTGGTAGAGGATTCCAGACGCTCAAGTTCGATTCTCAAATCCATCAATTCCACATTCTTGGCTTTAATCCCTAAGGAAGAGAATGCCCACACCCCTGAGAAGTTCAGACCTATAGCTCTATGCAATGTGATCTACAAGATCATTTCCAAGGTCATCGCTAACAGACTCAAACCCATCCTGCCTAATCTCATCTCAGAAGAACAGTCTGGTTACGTAGAGGGTCATCAAATCCTAGACAATATCCTCCTAGCACAGGAAATGGTGCACACTCTTCAGATCAGGAAGAAAGCAGGGATGCTCATGCAGCTCGATCTCTCCAAGGCTTTTGATAAGGTAAATTGGAACTACCTGGAAGCTGTCCTCACAGCGTTCGGTTTTGATCAAAGATGGAACAAGTGGATCCTCGCCTTAATCAAGTCCTCCTCCTTTTCCATTCTCGTCAATGGTTCTCCTTCAGAAACCTTCACTCCATCCCGGGGCATCAGGCAGGGAGATCCACTCTCCCCCTTCCTCTTTGTGATTCTCATGGAAGGCCTGAGTCGTCTCATCCACAAAGCTAAAGAAGAAGGCAACATCAGAGGTCTCCGTCCTCTTCACTCTAGTCCAGCCACTACTCATCAGCAGTTCGTGGATGATACCCTATTGCATGGCACTCCCACGGTGAAAGAAGCGCTTGCCTATAAATCCATACTAACTCTATTCAGCAAAGCTTCAGGTATGGAAATTAATCATGCTAAGTCAAATATTTTTTTCTTCAATACGCACTTAGCAATTCAGAAGCATCTCACAAACATTTTGGGATTTAAAAGGAGTTCTATGCCCTCTAAATACCTGGGCGCCCCACTAACCTCAAAACCCTGGCAAAGGCACCACTGGGAAAGCACCCTAGCCAAGCTGGAAAATAAATGCAGACTCTGGACTCACAGAGCCCTAAACTTTGTAGGCAGGCTAGTCCTAACCAAAGCCATCTTACAAGCCATTCCCCATTACCTGCTTTCCATCCTTCCTGCCCCCCAAGGTATTCTTCACAAAATCAGAACAATCCAGAGAACTTTCTTATGGAGAGGTAACGCGGAAAAAAATAAATGGGCTTTAGTTGCCTGGAACAAGCTATGTAAATCCAAATCTCTAGGTGGCCTCAACCTTATAGACCCCCTGACCTCCAACAATATCTGTGGTGCAAAATTATGGTGGAGATGGCTCACAGAACCTCACCTTCCCTGGGCTAAGCATTGGAAAGAGAAATACACTCCCAACTGTAATGAGACAGATCTTATCCACCTTCAGGAGGTTCCGAAAGGCTCTCCAATATGGAACCTTTCCAATCGGAATCACAACATCATCCAACATCACAGTTTTTGGGAAATTAGGAATGGAAACACAACGCTCTTTTGGGAGGATGCTTGGCAGCAGCTTCCTCACCTAGCAATGCCAAATTTGGAAAACTATAAGAGAGAAGTTCAAACAACAGGCAAATACAAAGTAAACTAGTACTGGAGCCGGGTTACCAATGAGCAAGAGTGGAGAATCTGGAACCCCCCAAACTCCCTCAGCTTCACAGCTGAGAGTGCTCAAATTCAGAGCCTCCTAACCATTCTCAACAAAAGGAAAATTTGAACTTCTTCAGCCAGTGATCAACTCAGATGGGGAATGAAAGGGAATGGCAATTACACCCTAAAGGAAGCCAGGATTCAATTGGAATAGAATGAGCTAGGGGAAATCCTCCCCTTGAGTACCAAGGTCTGGGACAGCCTCTTCTGGCCCAAAATCAAAACCTTCCTTTGGCTCCTTATGAAGGGAAAAACCCTCACTTGGGACAACCTTCGAAAAAAGGCTTCTCAGGCCCTTCAATTTGTCCCATGTGCAGAAACGAGGAGGAAACTATTAACCACTTGTTTAACTCTTGCATTTGGGCTAACAGTATATGGCAGTGGCTAGAAAACACTCTGCAACAATCCAACAGGAACATAAATTCTATCCAGGACACAATTACTCAATGGCCAGAAGAATTCTCGAGCAATTACAGGGTAAACAGCATCTGGAAAATCATTCCAGGCTTTGTAACCTGGACCATATGGAAGGAACGAAATAGGAGAATTTTTCAAAATGAGCAGAGGAATTTCGAGTTCTTGTAGATTACCTTATCTGCTAACATCCGTGAGCTGATCTCTGCCAAATGCACGAGGTTATCTGACGTGAATCCTTCGCCCAGGGACCAACGCATTCTGGCCAACTTCAAACTGGAAAATGCAAATAGTGCACCAACAGCCAGTAGCAATCTCACACCTCTAAAGGATTCACCAGGTTGGCACAAGCCCCCGGCAGGTTTCCTCAAACTTAATTTTGACGGGGCCTCCCGTGGCAACCCTGGTCCGGCAGGCATAGGGGGTGTCATCAGAAACCACAGAGGGGAAATCCTTTATATTTACAGTCAAGCGTTGGGCGAAGCCACTAATAATGAAATGGAGTTCGCAACGATGGAAAAAGGCCTTAGAATTCTGCACACAAACCGGATGGCCAACGTCGTCATAGAGGGAGACTCTGAAGTAGCCATAACTGCAGCAAAGCGAATTTACCATGGCACGTCGGTTAATAGAGTCACGAAACATTGGTGCCTAGCCCAGGTAACAGAAAACATATCCATTTTGCTTCGCAAAATGAAAGGCCTCACCTTTCAAGTGATCAGAAGAAAGGGTAACGCGGTGGCAGACCACCTGGCTAACATTGGGATTGAGAACCCAAACGATCCGAAGGACAGCTGGTGGGACGACATCACGTGTCTGGACATTAAGGAAACCTGCCTTCAGCATGCCAGAAAGGACATCGCCCAGACCAAAAATGATGACGGAACGGTTTTGGCTCTCCAGTTTCCGGCTAACCAACATGATGACTAAGCACTCCACCTTAAATCCGGATGAGGCCGAAAGACACTCGGCACAATGCATAACTGTCAGGCGACGTAGGCATACGAATCTGTACTGCCCCGTGATCTGTTTGGATCCGCAGCGCCGTAACCACAGCAGGACTAAGCCTATCTGGCGGGCAAAGGACGAGGGGATAATCAGCAGCAATAACAGCTTTCAATTATTCTCTGATTCCACCGCTTTTCCTTCTCGCGGTAATAATCACGACAAGACTGGAAAGTGGCCCTCCCTCCTAAGCCCCCCCTCCAACCATCTTCAAGTGCCCGACTATTTAACTACGTCCCTAGCAGATTGGGAAAGCACTGTTTTATCGTATTGCAAGGTGAAAAGGTTGTGCACTGCCAACACAGAGTAGGGTATAACCGTGGCAGGCTCCCATACCATGAAAGGTGAAGGCTATCGCAACCAGGCTGCTATAAAGGACCTTCTTCACGTCCAAGAAATGTATGAGACACAGACCTCGCAGCGCAACAAGCGGAAGTTGGGAGAATTAGAGAGCAGCGTCAAGGAGGAGGAAGCTAAGTTATCTGACCAGCAGTTGGAGAGGGAGGTCAGTTGGCTGCAGGACCCTGGCACAACCTACACTCGGGCAACACAGTTTGTCAGAACCCAAGTTGAGGCTTGGAGAATGAAAACCATGTTGGCTAAGGTTCTGACTGCGCAGGAGGAGCAAGAAGAAAGGGTCCAAAGGCTCAAGCGCCAAATGGATGTGATGGAGCATGATCATATGTGCGTTGTCGAAAGCATAGAGTTTAAATTATCTTCTCTTGACCAGCAAGCTGATTACATTAGTAAAAAGCTCACAGTCCTCATCAAGCTTATGAAAAATGTGGCTAACTCTGAGGGTCTCGCTGGGGAGACTTCTGGTATTCCTCCGAAAGACACTCCAAAGCCGAGGCCCAGCCACCAGCGGCAGCAGGGGCAGACCCATCGCTGAGGGTTGCGGCCTTTGTTCCCTTTTGCATGCTCGGTCACTCTCCTTCCAGGTTTTGGTGCTTTCTGTTTTCTTTATCGCCATGTACTCAGCTCTCTTCTCTGGGCATCATGCCCCTAGCTCTCAGTTTATGGGTTTTCATGTCGTATCCTCATGGTCGCCCTGCGTGGTGGGCCGTTTCAATTTTTGGTTCTCTGACTTGGCGGCAAGTTCCTACTGTGGTTATTTTCCTGGCCGCCCTGTGTGGTGTACCTGTGTGGATTTTTGTTTGGTGCTGCCGCCCTGCATGGTGTGTGTGGAGTTTTGTTTTGTGATGCCGCCCTGCATGGTGTGCCGGTTTTCTCTTTTGACGAATGCAAATCCTTTTTGCCAGGTGAGCTGTTAAGCTGCCCTTGATTCTGCATGTGCAGAAGTTTTGTAACATAGTTTCCTATTGTTAATACAAAAGCTTATTTACACAAAAAAATATCAATCCCTTGAGTTTATTAATCTAAGGGTTTATATTCCTAGGGTATAATATTATCCATACGGTTTATAATATTAATCCTAGGGTTTAATAGAAATTTGTTGGGTTTATAATCATGATCAACCATGGTCCAGTGTCACATTGTAACAAAGATTTTCTCAATATGAAAATCAACCATGTTCTACTATCATCAACCATTGTCAACCATCATCAACCATGGTCAATAATCATGGTCACATTGTGACAAAGGTTGTCTCTTGCTCCAACATCACATTGTGACAACCATGGTCATCCATGGTCAACCATGGTTCAACATCACATTGTGACACAGTCTCTCAATATGAAAATCAACCATATTCTAATGTCACATTATGACAAAGATTGTCTTAATATGAAAATTAACAATGGTCCAACGTTGGATTGTAAGAAATATTGTGTCAATATGAAAATCAATCATGGTAAACTATGGTCAACCATGTTTATTTTAGGGTTTATATGCCTTAGGTTTATAATATTAATCCCTTGGATTTAATGTTATTCCCTATGGTTTATAATCCTTTAGGTTTTTAGTGTTGATCCCTTAGGTTTATAATATCGTATTCGAGTGGTATAATATTATTCATATTATTTACAGTATTAATCCTAGGGTTTAATATATATCACATGGGTATATAATCATGGTCAACCATGGTCCAACGTCACATTGTTCCAAAGGTTGTCTCAATATGAAATTAATCATGATCAAACATAGTCTAACATAGCATTGTGACAAAGATTGTGTCAATATGAAAATCATTCGTGGTCAACCATGTTTATTTTTTGGTTAATAATATATATCTTAAGGTTTATATACCTTTGGATTATAATAGGATTTTCTCAATATGAAAATCAATCATGTTCAACCATGGTCTACCATGGTCCAATACATTTATAAGATATATCATAGGAGTTATAATATGTATCCCTTGGGTTTAATATTATTCCCTTGGGTTTTTAATATTAATCTCTTGGGTTTAATATTATTCCCTTGGGTTTATAATACCTTGGGGTTTTAGAATTAACATCTTGGATTTATACTATCAATCCCTTGGGTTTATCAATTGAAGTGTTCATGTCCCTTGGGTTTATCAATCATTTGGTGCAATGTCACATTGTGATAATCATGGTCATCCATGGTCAACCATGGTCCAACATCGCATTGTGAGAAATATTGTCTCAACATGAAAATCAACTATGGTCAACCATTTTTATTATAAGGTTTATGGTAACATTGTAACGAAGATTGTCTCTTGGTCCAACATTGCATTGTGGCAACCATGGTCAGCCATGGTCATCCATGGTCAATCATGGTCCAATGTCATATTGTGACAAATATTGTCTCAATATGAAAATCAACCATGGTCAAACATGGTCATCCATTGTCCAATGTCACATTGCACTAAAGTTTGTCTCAATTTGAAAATTAATCATGGTCAACCATAGTCCAATGTCGCATTGTGACAAAGATTATGTCAATATGAAAATCATCCATGGTCAACCACATTTATTTTGAAATTTATAATACTTATCTTAGGGTTTATATACCTTTAGTTCAATATAAAAATAAATCATGGTCCAATGCCGCATTGTGACAAAGACTGTCTCAATATGAAAAGCAACCATGGTCCAATGTCGCATTGTGACAAATATTATCTCGACATTAGAATCAATCATGGAACAATAGTCAATAATCATGGTCACATTGTGACAAATATTGTCTCTTGGTCCAACGTCATATTGTGACAACCATCATCCATGGTCTAACGTCACATTGTGGCAAAGATTGTCTCAATATGAAAATCAACCATGGTCAACCATGGCCAACCATTGTACAATGTCGCATTGTGACAAAGATTGTGTCAATATGAAAATCATTTGTGGTCAACCATGTTTATTTTATGGTTTATAACTATTATCCTAGGGTTTATATGCCTTGGGTTTATAATATTTATCCCTTGGGTTTAAGATTATTCCCTTGGGTTTTTAATATTAATCTCTTTGGTTTATTATTCCCTTGGGCTTATAATATTTATGAAGGTTTATATACCTTGGGTTTATAATATTAATCCTTTGGGTTCAATGTTATTCTCTTAGGTTTATAACACCTTAGGATTTTAGAATTAATCCTTTGGGTTTATATTATCAATCCCTTCAGTTTGTCAACGAAGCGTTCATATACCTTGGGTTTTATCGATCCCTTGGTCCAACATCACATTATGACAACTATTATCATCCATGGTCAACCATGTTCCAACGTCGAATTGTGAGAAAGCTTGTCTCAACATGAAAATCAACCATGGTTAACCATGTTTATTATAAGGTTACTAATATTCTTTATCTATTATTAAGATTTTTAGTAACAATATTATTGTTAGTATTATTATTTTTAAATAATAATGCTAGTAATAATATTGCTAGTATTATTTAATTATTCAATATTATCTAATTATTTAATTTAATTGTTATATTTTAATTTATTTAATTATTTAATATTATTTAATTAATTAATTAAATTATATTTAATTATTTATTAATTATTTATTATTATATTTATTATTTATTAATTATTATTTTATTAATTTACTAATTATTATTGATTTTATTATTTAATTATTTTGCTATTTATTAATTTATTATTAATAATTAAGTTATTATTAATGTTTTATTATTAGTTATTATTGATTATTATTAATAATTAATAATTAATAAGAAAAAAGTAATTATTTTATTTATTATTATTTTTAAACTATTTATTACTTATTAATTGTTTTATTAATATTTACTTATTATTAATTTTTAATTATTTTTTATTATTTATAATAACAATTATATTTTTTAATTATTTTTATTAATTATATTTTTTATTGTAATACTTTTTTAATATCTTATTATTATTATTATATATTTATCAATGGTTTGTGTGGTAGATACAAATGAAGCCTCAATTTATATATCAACTACATTTAATTAATTAAATGTGGTTGTGCTAGTCTTATTATTATTTATAATAATGTTTTTTCATTTTGTTCATATTGTTATTATTTACAATAAAGTATTTTAATTTTATATATATGGTTATTATTTACACTAATGTATTTTCAAGTTTACATCTTAAAAAATGTTAGTGAGAGGGGATTTATTTATGTTTAAGGATTTTTTTTAGGGGGAGACATTATGTAAAAGAGGTGTTACACATGTAATATGCTACTCAGTATGTTTAAATATTAAATTGAAGAATCACTAAGCTGAAGTATCGATGAAGATAAGAGCCAAAGGCATAGAACTAAGATGAGTAAGTGTTCATGTGGAAGGGGTAACAAGACATCATTTCATTATCAACAAAGGGTTATGTTAATATATTTTAAAAATTTAATGTGATGGCCTTGCTCGTTTTGCATGATTATCAAATACATTTATCACCAAGAATATGCATAATTGACATGTCTTTAAAAACTAGCCAAGCATATGTCAGAGTGTTCACTTCACCATTGGTGAGTTACATCATCACCACATACATGCAAATTGAATGTAGCAATCTAACACTACAAGATAAAATTAAAAACACTTCAATTCATAGAACATGTGCCATGAGATACACACGCGCACTCAAAATTGTCTCAAATGTACATTTTTAACATGATGCATAGCTTGCCCAATATACAAAAAGACACCTCATGCCTATACATGGAAGTATGTCATATGGTGACTTCTACATAAAATGGCTCTCATATACAAATGGCATCTCATGCTAAAACATGAAAGTATGGCATATGATGATGTACATATAAAATGAGTCATATTGATCACTCATTGATTGTTTCCAGCCTCAACACCATCATTTTCTTTCTCAAAGTCAATATTTCTCCTCTTACTAGAAGAAGGAGCTCGAATGTTTTCCTTTTGGGACATGCTTTCGTCTCTCCAGTGATCGCAAGAAAAAAAATCTCATAAGATCTTCCTCCATGATAAATTATCACACTTACAAATTAATACTTTACGATTCAAGCCTTGAAAACTCACCCTAGATGATATAATCAGTCACAAGGTGTTGCCCCCCTCCATGACCCCAACCTCTCAGTTGTACCACCCTACAATAGTTACAAGAGTCAAAACATGGAATTTAAACAAAAATTTCTTAGAATCATTTCAATTCATGAGAAAAGAAAAATCCATGAATGAATGATATCATCATGAATGTCTCGTGCAATTATGGAGATTCAATAGCAGGTAGAGAAATTGGTTGCATAACCTAATTATATGCACATCTATTGTTGCATCCATTGAACTGCCATTATGGGATGATGGTTGGGGGATTGCTTGGAGGTTATCTAGAGAAACCACTAGCTATGGAACAGTGGTAGTAAAAATGAAGGGGGTAGTGGATGGTCTATGGATGCAACCTCTATAGGTGGATGGGATGGAAAAGGTGGTGGAGGTGGGTGAAAATCAACACCCATGTTTTGTAGCAATGATAGAAGTTCCCTAGTGGAGGTAAGCTAGATACCAAAAATTAGGGAAACATGGCGATATTAATGGACAAATGATAGGGGAATAGTGAATGGTGTTGAAAAATATGTAACTGACATACTGAAAAATGTGAAAATGATGAAACCTGCATACACATTAATAATATTTTAATTAGTTAAACAAAATAAGATAATGAAATAAACATTTAAACAAAATTTAAGTTGACACATGATATCTAGGAAGGGGATAATATGTTTGTCCCCGGTGGGCATGGATCACATGAGCTTCAGAGGGGAAGAAATACCATACCATGTGCATTCATATTGGGGGATATATACCGAGGAAAAAATGACATAATATATTGAGCATATAATAGCGTGTAAAGGGTTTTTATATTGGTGGGTATAAAAAATGGAGCCCAAAGTTAATGAAAAAATATAAAGGGGTATAAAAAATGTTAATGAAAAAATCGATACCTACGATATCTAGTTAAAGTAGGGTTTTTTTAATTGGGAAGGTTTATTGGTTACGTATTGGTAGGGGGTTAAATAATCTGATTTTTAGAGGTATTTTCCAATATGTAGTCAAAATATGGGCATTATTTAGTATGCCATGAATGCACGTGATATGTCAGAGGTACATTGAGTGAAGCCCTCGTGGCATGGCTCCTACCTTAGTGTCATCACAATATGTAAAAACATTAAATGAACACTAGGTAAATGTGGTTTTTTTGTCTGGGTTTCAATAATGATATACACTACTAAAGTATTTTGGGTAGGGGGTTAGACCTTCCTCTGGGTAGATGAGGACCTAGTGCTAAGTTGCACCTATAATTTTGTTTGTTTTGTGTAAACCCACCACCCACCCCCTAGATTTCTCCCATGTCAAAGTACTTGACATAAAGTTCTAACCTAAACTCTACCAAGGCTTCCTCAAGAAATACAAAACCTACCTATTATTGCAAGGATATTTATCAAATTCCATAAACCACCTATCCACATAATGGTCTTGAAATGGTTGGTAGGTGCACCAATCAATACAAATGTGTTTTTTGTTAACTGGTAAAGGTTGGATATTCCTTGGGTCAATGAATAATGACAATGAATATTGTTAATAAATGTCAAGGAATTTAGTTTATTCTTTATTGATATTGATTCTATAGTGTTCATACATCCTACCCTTATAATAAAAAATATTGGTTAGGTGACCCTGGTCAATGGAAATGATGATATAATTGAATTCAATGAACTTGCACAAAGAAATCATGAGGGCTCTTTGGTGTTTTGAATATCATGTATCATTTCCTTCAAATTTCATGATTGAGATTTATTTATTATTGGTTGGGATTTTCTTATTTTAAGTTGTGGTTTTGTGATTGTAGGTTTGGGTTCTCACTAGGTTCCATGGTAACTAAGTTTCCTACAATTCAATATGGTGATTTTGTTTAAGGTATCATTTTGTTTTTTTCCTCAATTTTAAATCAAATTTCTAATAAAACAAAAGGAAATAAAAAAACTTCCATTAGAATGTTTACTTGAAATCCAAAGAATATGTATGTCATTGATTTGGTGCATAGATATATACTCAACATTAATAAATTTTCCCAATAATAATGATGTAGCGACCTAGCTGGTGTCTTGGTTGGAAGTTAGAGGATTATCAAGCCTAGATTCCTCAGAATGCATGCATTATCCTAGTAATGAACACATGTTCCTAATGGCCCCATTGTCACTTTTTGAGCCACCATCTTCATGCGAGCACCCTTATATTAAAGTTTATATATTTCCATTGTATATGTTTTCCTTACCTTTAATATACGTGTTTTTTTCTTTGTCACACAATATCAAGACATATACCTTTACAAGTATCGACTTGTGCCATTAATCATGTTTCCTCCTTGGGTTAATATCTAATAGTTATAACATGATAATCCTCTATTAAACTATGTATTAAAAAATAATGTGGTGATTTATTATTTCCAAGGGGTTGTTATATCAATCGTTACACTAATATACCCAAAGACATTTTCTTTCTTTGGAAGTGGTTTTAATCTTCAACAATGGATTTTTAAGTTCTCCCAATCATTTTATAAAATAAAGGTTGTGATGGTTCCATCAATACATCACCCACACATTCACTTTTATTCCCCTTAATCACTTGTACTATAAAATGTTGAAGGGGAAACTCAAATACAATGTTAATACAAATTGTGGTGGCTAAAATGAAATTTCATCATGAATGGTGACAACCTATTCCTAATATGAAATAAGTATCCCTGTTTATAAATAGATTGAATTTTATAAAATGGTTGCTAGTATTATGGCTTATCTTATCCATAAATTTTAAATGATGGTTGTAATTAATACTTCAATTCAATATAATCGTTGGAAACTCTTCCTTGGATATGAATATTTATTGTTTTTCTATGGCAACTATATTCTTTTATAGATGGATTCAAAATTGATTTTGAATTTTGTATATGTTTGTAGGGTAATGATAGAAACCATGGTATTATAGGATTTTCTTTAATTGTTTTGGAAGTAGAATATCAATGAAATGAGAATTACAAAAAACATCTCTAATTGCTTGTGAATTTTCTCCATCTATGTTAATACTTTCACTACACAGCAATAATTCTTTCAACAAATATTTTCCTATAAGTTGATATTTGTTACTACTACATCATCAAATTTATATTTGCATCATTGGCACCTTTGTATATTTTCTTTATTGATAATATTCAACAACTTATCCTTCCTAAATTCTTGTGTTCTTCCAAATTGTAATAGAATGATATTTTTTGGAATATTTTTCTTTTGTTGCGAAAGGGAAACAAAAAATTTTACCAAAATTCTAGTGACAGAAATCCAAAATTTGAAAATGAAGCTCTAATACCAAATGTCACAAACCAAATTAAGTCATAAATCGAATGTCCAAAATATTTAGAATAATATAAAGAAATACATATATAATAAATTAATATATTAAATAAAATGTATGGGAGATGATAGAATGATGATATTAGAATGAGGGCCTTATATAAATATATAGGTGAGTGCCTTTTCACAAAGAGACATGTCCTATCATTAAGATGTCTCTTAATAATTATTAATTATTGTTACTATTTACCGATTATTATGTATATATTAATGTTTATTACATAAATTTATACATGGTTGCTATTCAACATGATTTTTGATGTCTTTTTATCATTGATGTCTAGTTGCTTCCTTTCCTTTTTCCTTTTTTCTTTCATTTTCCTTTAATTTTACTTGCATGCATATTTGTGTCTCTTCACCTTCCTTTTCTGCTATTTTCCTTTATTTCTCATAATTAAATGTTATTTATTGCCACTTTTCCTTTGCCAATTTCCATAGTCATTATTAAACCACAAGTGATGCACACTATAATTTCTACCCACCATCCATCTTGTGATACATGTCCCATGACCTTGGTCTTATTTTATTTACATGGAAAACCAACTAGGGGTTGTTACAATATCCCAAATTTGGCAATCATTAATAATTAATATTAATATTAGAAGTAGGTTCATAAATATAGAAAGAATCTTGAGCACCATGTAATTTTGAGTATATTTGCTAGTAGTTGAAATTGACCATGATAAATTATTACTAATAAGTAAAGTTGACTGTGTCAAATAAGAATTTTAACTAAAAGTTATATATATTCATTTGATAAGGAATAAAGATGTGAAATTTTGTTTGAGCTAATGATATGGAACACATTTTGTTTTCCTTCTCATTTTCAACATGTGTGTTCTACAACTTATCATTTGGTATCAAAACCTTTGATCAAAGCCTCATTCATAATAGAATTTTGGTTCCTTTTGTCCCACCCACCCACCTAGAATTCCTTTCATATTTAGTGATTAGTTTCTTAAGGAACACTTCTCCACTCTAGGTTCCTTTACTATGGGATCTTATTTCTTTTGGCTAGATTTTCCACCCAATATCCCCTTTGTTTCAACTTTAGCTTCCTTTTTTAGATTCTCACCTCCACCCTAAAATCACAAAGGACCCACTATGTTGGTAATAATTTCCTCTTCAAAAATTAATCATTTTTAGAGGTGTTAACCTCTACCATGAAATCTTGTAGCATTTTCTCAATTCATACTGATTCCTTGGTTTCAAGTTCCTGTTGTAGTCCTTCATTCTAGCCCAACAAAAAAAATTCACAACATGTTCACCACCCATAAATTATTTTCATATTATCAATAACACCCATTTTGATTCAAGGATATAGAACACTTGGTTATGAGCCACAAGATACATACATTTTTTAGGTTTTTTAACTACGGAATACATATCCCCAAGAAATGCGCTAGGTAGTTCCCCTTATTCCAAGGATGGTACCTAGGGTAAACTAGATTTATCAGGAGCTTGAGGATTTGTCACAATAGGAATCAATGCCATTACAACAATATACTCATTACGAGATGAACATGTCACTTCTAGGAATTGAAACTAAGTGGGTAGGATAGTAATCATTTCTTTCAATCACCCAAACTCAGTTTTATATTAGAAACTACACAACTAAAATCCATGAAAAGAACTAAAGAAACATTTATTTTATCTCTTGGTTAGTGTGCAAAATGTTCTCTCTTAATTTTATAGGTATAAATTTCAAAGTAATAAAATAAATATTTTTTCATTCTACATGCTTAATGGTACATTCTATACAATATTGTTTATTTAAAATTTTCTCTCTCTTTATATCTTAAGCAAGAAATTATATATTGTTTTGTGACTAATGGTTACAATGCATAAAAAATAATTTATCTCATTGCTCTCTTCCACTACGATACATATTGAATATTATAGACAAGCTACCTTTCTCTCCATAAATCTATCACTTTATAGCACTTCTTTGAGCTATTTCCTTTACTTGGGGCATGTTACTTCCCTTTTATTAACACCAAGAGTTGTATTCTATGCAATTGATCCAAGTGGATATTGGTGGCAACCTACCTATTCCACCTAGACCTCCAGTTGGTTTCATATGTTTCCTTGTTTATTGCAACATTTATTATTTTTAGTATTTTTTCAAATCCTAACCTTCCAGAGCAGTTTTGACCCCTAAACGATGTTTTTTAAGGTTCGTGTCACACCCAAAGCATACCACGTATCTGGTATTACTCAGAGAGATCTTTTGAACAAGGTATCATATGTTCCAAATGATGATAATATGACCAAGTTACAAACTCCCGGAAGTTGACTGCCCAACTAACCCCAATGAGGCCGGCAAACTCTTGGTGTTCCATCTCCTGGGTTAGGTTTTTGGTTTTTTAGGGTTTCCCCTTATTGTTCAATAATAAATAGGCCCTTAAGCCTCATTGTAGCATAGTTCAGAGGCATGTAGCTACCACATCTCTTCTCAGAGATAAGCTACCATCGCCTAAGCAAGTTTTGTTTCCATTCTATTTGTAAGCATATTTCAATATTTGATATTAATGAAATGAAGTGTTATTTCCATTGCATATTTGTATTTATGGTTATATTTGTAATCTTTTGTTTTCTTGTTTAATTTTGGATCAGTGGTATCAGAGTGGTCTTCTTTTTCTCTATTTTTCTTTGCATCTCCCCAACGATGTCGAGATATAACGAGTTAGGGCTCGAACTGGTCGAACCTTTACAAGACCAGCCTCACAAATCCTGATGGCCTCCCATGGTGGAAGATAAGAAAGATGAGGGGGTAGAGGATCCTTTTAAAATCTTGCTCGAAGAAGCACTCACGTGACAAAGGAATACAATGATGGACAACTTTTCCTAGATCCTTTAGTGGCTATCCAAGGGCAATGCATCTTCTTCCAGTAGCTACTTTGGAAGCACCACACCCTTTAAGGTATAAGTTAACTTTGACATCCTCATATTTGAAGGTTAGATAGATGTGGATACTGTAGATAAAAGGTTAAATTTTCTAAAAGGATAATTTTTTGTTCATGATCTTTCCAATTGGGAAAAGATTACTTTTGAACTTCTCAAAGTCATCCCCCATGTCAAGGACTCGTGGGATACTATTGTGAGAAGAAGGATGAAAGTACACCTTCATTATTTTATGTCACACCCACTTGGAATTCATTCTAGGATGCCATCAAGGAGAAGTACTACCATGCTGGGAGATATGAGGATAAACACATAAAGTGGACCATAATGCAGTAGGGAAGGGACCAAGATGTGTTGGAGTTTACCAATGTTTTCCATACCCTTCTTACGAAGTTGTGTATCAAGGATTCTGAGTGAAATTTGGTACTCAAGTACCATGACTTCCTACACTAATACATCTAGGATGAGATGGAGTTCCTAGACATATCCTCACTCGGCACATAGTATAGATACGTTGTCAAGATTGAGCAAAAGTTTAAATAAAAGAAGCGAGACTTTGGATCTGTGAATCTGAAGCAAGGGAAAGGCACCCAAAACTATACATAAAATGAAAAAGCCAAGGTTGGGTGACCCACGAAAACCCGCCAAATCCATAAAAAAATAACAACACCATGAAGACAAAGAAAGACACGGGAAAATGGTGTGAGTTCCATAAGAGCTCCACTCACAACACGAGTGAGTGTCAGACCAGGCAGTCACTAGTGGCCGAGCTGAAGGTGTTTGAATTATATGCATGTTCCAACTCAAAGTCAGAACCCAACAAGGGGAATGAAAAAGGGAAGTAGATCATTGATGTGGAGCCCACTACCACCGTGGCCACCACCAAGATCTATAAGAATGAGCCTGAATATTCAGAGGAGGGGGAATGCCTCATCTACTCATAGATGTGGGTGAAGAGTTCTCCAATGCAGTTCATTGTCGATAATAGGAGCCAAAAGAACCCCATTTCTAAAGAGGTTGTGAAGTAGTTGGGCCTACTAACTACATCACATCCATAGTCATACACCATCGGGTGGCTTCACCAAGGACAAGATCTTTGCATCACACATTAGTGTCGCCTTCCCTATAGCATCAAGCCATCCACAGATGAGGTATTGTGTGATGTTTCCCCTCTTGAAGTTTTTGATGTATTATTAGAAAACCCATATTTATGGTAGCGGCATGATGTATATGAGTCTAGACCTTACTCTATGATTATTACTTTGGGAAATAAGTTGTACAGGATACCATAGGTAGCCTCACCTACCACTATCTCTTTGATCACTGCAAAGCAATGCAGTAAGATAATTTCGCAAACCAGGAATTTTTTTCCTTATGATTTTCCCTCAGCGCAAGAAGAAGATTGTGGCCATGGCTTCCAGACAGGGCTCCTCTACACAGCAGTGGAAGATGGACAAGGTTGTGGAGGAGTACAGGGACATTTTCTCCTCACCACGGGGGTGCCTCTGCACTACTAGGTTAAGCACTCCATCTATCTAATCTTGAGCATGTCGCTACCCAATGGACTGATCTATCAATGCTCTGTTATGGATAATGATCAGATAAAGAGGAAGATTCAAGATTTGTGCAAAAAGGGCACATCAGGCCAATCTCATCACCCTATGGAAGCCCACTTGTATTGGTATATAAGAAGAATGTGACCTGGAGACTATATATTGACTATCGATCATTGAACAAGATCATTGTATGGAATAGTTATCTAATCCCATGGATTGGTGATCTTTTGGAGTAGCTCAAGGGGGGAAAATATTTCATCAATATTTATTTAAAATCTAGTTATCACTAGGTGCCTATCAAATCCTTCGATTTGTGGAAGATTTCCTTCAAATCCAAGGAGGGAATTTTTGAATGGTTGGTCATGCCTTTCGGGTTGACGAATGCCCCCACAACCTTGATGATATTAATGGATGACATCTTGAAATCTTTGACCAATGCATTCACGGTGGTGTATTTAGATGACATCTTGATCTTCAGCCAGAGTTGGAAAGAGCGCCTCCACCATATTTGATAGGTCCTCCAAACCTTGTGACAACACAAGTTGTGTGAAAATTTGGAGAAATGCACTTTTGGCATGACCCAAGTTCAATATCTGGGGTACATAATTGATGAGTAGGGTGTGCACGTGGACCCATCTAATATACAAGTCATTCAAGATTGGCCAACCCCAACCACTCTTATAGATCTCTGCTTCCTTCTAGGTTGTGCAAATTTCTACTGTAGGTTCATGTTGGGGTTTTCTCCTATCACTCAGCCTTTAAGTCAAATCACTAAGGGTGGAGCGAATGTAAAGTTCTTTTGGTCCAAAACCCAATAGAAGGTGTTTTTCGAGTTGAAACATCGCCTCTACTCTGCGGCAGTTCTCACATTACCAGACTTGCAGCAACCATTTGAGATTGAGACATATGCCTCTGACTATGCTATTGGTGCAACTCTTACTCAGTAGGGAAATCTAGTGGCTTACCACAGTGAGACACTCTGAGACACAGTCTAAAAGTATCCCACCTATGACAAAGAAATGTATTCCATTGTTCAGGCCTGTCATCAATGGAAGCATTACATTATGGGGAAGGAAACTATCATCCACATAGACCATCGACCCCTGTAATTCATATAGACACAAGGGAAGTTACAGAACGATTTCCATAAAAAATGGTCCACATACCTAAAACAATTCCGTTTGAACATTAAGTACAAAAAGGGCAGCAACAATAATGTTGTAGGCTACCTTAGTCAACCACTAGTCATGGAATTGATCATTGTGATCGACTCCTATGGGCACAAGACTTTGGGGTCGCTACATCTTTACAAGAGCGATCTAGAATTTGGAAGCATATACCAAACATTCCTGTAAGGTAAGAAAGTTCTAAATTTTCACCTCCAAGATGCACTACTATACCACCTGGGACATATTTCTGTTCCTTCAAGTGGGCATGCCAAGATGATTTGGGAGGCGCAATTTAGTTGGGTCACTTAACATTTTGGAGTAAAGAAAATAGTGGCAGCACTGCATAAGTATTTTTGTTGGTCAAACCTTTGTGAGGATATTGGGAAGTACATTTGATTTTACACTGCCTATGCCATTTCCAAACCATCCATAAAGAAGCAAGGCCTATATAATCTACTCCTATTCGACCTTGGTAATCCATCTCCATGGATAACATGCTGGGCCTTCCTTCTACTAAGCACAACAATGACTATGTTTTCGTGGTCATCGAAAAATTTTCTAAGATGGCCATTATGGCGGCCTACAAGAAGAGTATCACGGTAGAGGCCACCTCTAAGCTCTTCTTTGAGAATGTGTGGGGAGACTTTGGGATCCCATAGTCCATTGTCTCTAATCAGGACAATAAATTCCTAAGTGCATTTTGGTCAAGTCTCTAGTCGATGCTGGATATAAAAATTACTAAGTCTATATCTTTCCACCCCCAAATTGATGGCCAAACAGAGGTTGTCAATAAGATGATCGTGCACATTCTACACATGTACAACTCGAAGCATCCACACACATGGGATGAAATCCTCCCCTATGTCCATCGCAACTACAACAGAGATCTCCATATCTCAACAAGGCACATCCCTTTTAGGTAGGACTGGGATTTTAGCCATTATGCCCTGTTGATGTGGTCATACCATTTGCAGCCACTGAGACAGATTTGGCTCACGTCTAGTCTAAAACCGACATGTCTAACAGCTTCATTGAGGGCATTTAGCACATCCGCCAGTAGGTCCATGATATATTGGATGGAACCAATGCTAAGTACGAGCAACGCCATGATTAGCATTGAGTGTCACACCAGTTCTAGGTGGGCGACAAAGTTTGGCTGCATTTGTAGAAGGAGAGCTTCATTGGACCCCAACATAAGCTTTTCCTAATCTTATATGGGCCATACACCATCACTAACATTGTAGGGGACAATGTCTTGGAGCTCAAAATTCCACCCTTCCTTGGTATGCACCCAGTTTTCAATGTAGATCACCTTCGGCCATACATTCCACCATTTTTGGACACATATGATATTGTAGAACAACTCACACCAACATAGTTAAACCTAAAATACATGGAAAAATACACAATTAATCATATTAGGGACACATAGATCAAGAATACTCAACAATAGAGGATCCATCTATATCGAGTTGTCAAAGCAGGCCAACTCCGTCACCAGGGAAAGTGATTCACCAAGAACCAAGTGCAACAAAAATTTGCTCACCTCATGGAGGCTCTGTGCGCAATGGGGAACATTTCTTCCTAAGGAAGGAGGACTAATCCAATTGGATATTGGTGTCCACCCACCTATTCCACTGCCATATCTCTCTAAAATACCAAAATAAAAAATAAATAAATAAATAACTGGTCGAACCTTTGCAAGACCAGCCTCACAAATCCTGATGGCCTCCCATGGTGGAAGATAAGAAAGATGAGGGGGCATAGGATCCTTTTAAAATATTTCTCAAAGAAGCACTCACGCGACAAAGGAACACAATGATTGACAACTTTTCCTAGATCCTTTAGTGGCTATCCAAGGGCAGTGCATCTCTTTCCAGTAGCTACTTTGGAAGCACCACACCCTTTAAGGTATAAGTTAACTTTGACATCCTCGTATTTGAAGTTCAAATAAATGTGGATAACGTAGATAAAAGGTTAAATTTTCTAAAAGGATATTTTTTTGTTCATGATTTTCCAGTTGGGAAAATATTACTTTTGAACTTCTCAAAGTCATCCCCCATGTCAAGGACTGGTGGGATACTATTGTGAGAAGAAGGGTGAAAGTACACCTTCATTATTTTCAGTCACACCCACTTGGAAGTCATTCTAGGATGCCATCAAGGAGAAGTACTACCATGTTGGGAGATATGAGGATCAACACATAAAGTGGACCACAATGCAGTAGGGAAGGGACCAAGATGTGTTGGAGTTTACCAATGTTTTCCATACCCTTCTTACGAAGTTGTGTATCAAGGATTCTGAGTGAAATTTGGTACTCAAGTACCACAGCTTCATACACTAATACATCTAGGATGAGATGGAGTTCCTGGACATATCCTCACTCTGCACGGAGTATAGATACATTGTTAAGATTGAGAAAAAGTTTAAATAAAAGAAGCGAGACTCTGGATCTACGAATCCGAAGCAAGGGAAAGGAACCCCAAACTATACATAAAATGACAAAGCCAAGGTGGGGCGACCCACAAAAACTCACCAAATCCATAAAAAAAATAACAAAACCATGAAGACAAAGAAAGACATGGGAAAATGGTGCGAGTTCCATAAGAGCTCCACTCACAACACGAGTGAGTGTCAGACCAGGGAGTCACTAGTGGCAAAGCTGAAGGTTTCTGAATTATATGCACGTTCCAACTCAGACTCGAAACCCAACAAGGGGAATGAAAAAGGGAAGTAGATCATTTATGTGGAGCCCAGTACCACTGTGGCCACCACCAAGATCTAGAAGAATCAGCTTGAATATTCAGAGGAGAGGGAATGCCTCATCTACTCATAGATGTGGGTGAAGGGTTTTCCAATGCAGCTCATTGTCGACAATAGGAGCCAAAAGAAACCCATTTCAAAATCGGTCATGAATTAGTTGGGCCTACTAACTATATCACATCCATAGTCGTACACCATTGGGTTGCTTCACCAAGGACAAGATCTCTGCATCAGACAGTAGTGTCACCTTCCCTATAGCATCAAGCCATTCACAGATGAGGTATTGTGTGATGTTTCCCCTCTTGAAGTTTTTGATGTATTATTAGGAAACCCATATTTATGGTAGCGGTATGACTTATATGAGTCTAGACCTTACGCTATGATTATTACTTTGGGCAATAAGTTGTACAAGATGTCGTAGGTAGCCCCACCTACTACTATCTCTTTAATCACTGCAAAGCAATGCAGTAAGATCATTTTGTAGACCAGGAAATTGTTTTCCTTATGATTTTTTTCTCAACACAAGAAGAATATTGTGGCCATGGCTTCTAGATAGGGCTCCTCCGCACAGCAGTGGAAGATGGACAAGGTTGTGGAGGATTACGGGGACATTTTCTCCTCACCACGGGGGTGCCTCTGCACTACTAGGTCAAGCACTCCATCTATCTGATCCTGAGCACGTCGCTACCCAGTGGACTGATCTATCAATGCTCTATTATGGAGAATGATGAGATAAAGAGGAAGATTCAGGATTTGTGCAAAAAGGGCACATCAGGCCAATCTCATCAACCTGTGGAAGCCTGACTGTATTGGTATATAAGAAGGATGCGACCTAGAGACTCTATATTGACTATTGGTCATTGAACAAGATCATTGTATGGAATAGTTACCCAATCCCATGGATTGATGATCTTTTGGACTAGCTCAAGGGGCCCAAATATTTCATCACTATTTATTTAAAGTCTGGTTATCACTAGGTGCCTATCAAATCCTTCGATGTGTGGAAGATTTCCTTCAAATCCAAGGAGGGCATTTTTGAATGGTTGGTCATGCCTTTCGGGTTGACGAATGCCCCCACAACCTTGATGATATTAATGGATGACATCTTGCGATCCTTGACCAATGCATTCATGGTGGTGTATTTAGATGACATCCTGATCTTCAGCCAGAGTTGGAAAGAGCACCTCCACCATATTTGACAGGTCCTCCAAACCTTGTGACAACACAAGTTGTGTGAAAATTTGGGGAAATGCACTTTTGGAATGACCCGGGTTTAATATATGGGGTACATCATTGATGATTAGGGTGTGCACGTGTACCCATCCAATATACAAGTCATTCAGGATTGGTCAACCCCAACCACTCTAATAGATCTCTGCTTCTTTCTAGGTCGTGCCAATTTCTACCGCAGGTTCATGTTGGGGTTTTCTCATATCACTTGGCCTTTAAGTCAAATCACTAAGGTGGAGCGAAAGTAAATTTCTTTTGGTCCAAAACCCAATAGAAGGTGTTTGTCGAGTTGAAGCATTGCCTTTCCTCTGCACCAGTTCTTACATTACCAGACTTGCAGCAACCATCTAAGATTGAGACATATGCCTCCGACTATGCTATTGGTGCAACTCTTACTCAGTAGGGAAATCCAGTGGCTTACCATAGTGAGACACTTTAAGAAATAGTCTAAAAGTATCCCACCTATGACAAATAAATGTATTCCATTGTTTAGGCTTGTCGTCAATCGAAGCATTACATTATGGGGAAGGAAACTATCATCCACACAGACCATCGACCTCTGTAATTCATATAGACACAAGGGAAATTACAGAACGATTGCCATAAAAAATGGTCCACATACCTAAAACAATTCCATTTGAACATTAAGTACAAAAAGGGCAGCACCAATAATGTTGCAGGCTACCTCAGTCAACCACCAATCATGGCATTGATCATTGTGATCAACTCCTATGGGCACGAGACTTTGGGGTGGCTACTTTACAAGAGCGATATAGAATTTGGAAGCACATACCAAACACTCCTGTAAGGTTAGAAAGTTCTAAATTTTCACCTCCAAGATGCACTATTGTACCACTTGGGATCTTTACAAGAGCGATCTAGAATTTGGAAGCACATACCAAACACTCCTGTAAGGTTAGAAAGTTCTAAATTTTCACCTCCAAGATGCACTATTGTACCACCTGGGACATATTTGTGTTCCTTCAAGCAGGCATGCCAATATGATTTGGGAGGCGTAATTCAGTTGGGTCACTTAACATTTTGGAGTAAGGAAAATAGTGGCAGTACTGCATAAATATTTTTGTTGGTCAAACCTTTGTCAGGATATTGGGAAGTACATTTGACCTTACACTGCCTATGCCATTTCCAAACCATCCATCAAGAAGCAAGGCCTATATACTCTACTCCTATTCAACCTTGGGAATCTATCTCCATGGATTACATGTTGGGCCTTCCTTCTACTAAGCACAACAAAGACTATGTTTTTGTGGTCATTGAAAAATTTTCTAAGATGGCCATTATGGCAGCCTACAAGAAGAGTATCATGGTAGAGGCCACCTCTAAGCTCTTCTTTAAGAAAGTGTGGGTAGACTTTGGGATCCCACAGTCCATTGTCTCAGATCAGGACAATAAATTCCTAAGTGCATTTTGGTCAAGTCTTTAGTTGATGTTGGATACCAAAATTACTAAGTCCATATCTTTCCACCCCCAAATTGATGGGCAAACAGAGGTTGTCAATAAGATGATCATGCACATTCTGCACATGTACAACTCGAAGCATCCACACACATGGGATGAAATCCTCCCCTATGTCCATTGCAGCTACAACAGAGCTCTCCATATCTCAACAAGACACATCCCTTTCAGGTAGGACTGGGATTTTAGCCATTATCCCCTGTTGATGTGGTCATACCATTTGCAGCCACTGAGACAGATTTGGCTCACATCTAGTCTGAACTGACATGTCTAATAGCTTCATTGAGGGCATTCAACACATCCACCAATAGGTCCATGATATATTGGATAGAACCAATGCTAAGTACGAGCAACGCCATGATTAGCATTGGGTGTCACACCAATTCTAGGTGGGTGACAAAGTTTGGCTACATTTGCAGAAGGAGAGCCTCATTGGACCCCAACATAAGCTTTTCTTGATCTGATATGGCCCATACACCATCACTAAGGTTGTAATGGACAATACCTTCGAGCTCAGCATTCCACCCTTCCTTGGTATGCACCCCGTGTTCAATGTAGATCGCCTTCGGCCATACATTCCACCATTTTTGGACACATTCGATATTGTAGAACAACTCACACCAACATAGTTAAACCCAAAATACATGGAAAAATACACAATTAATCATATCAAGGACACATAGGTCAATAATACTCAACAATAGAGGATCCATCTATATCGAGTTGTCAAAGCAGGCCAACTCCGTCACCAGGGCAAGTGGTTCACCAAGAACCAAGTGCAACAAAAATTTGCTCACCTCATGGAGGCTCTGTGTGGAATGGTGAACATTTCTTCCTAAGGAGGGAGGACTAATCCAAGTGGATATTGGTGTCCACCCACCTATTCCACTGTCATATCTCTCTAAAATAGCAAAATAAATAAATAAATAAAATTAAAAAAAAATAAAAATTAAAAATTAAATATAATATCCACGAAATTATTTATATAATATCATTTCATATCTTATAAGGAAAATACATTCGTTACCTTAAACATTTATTGCACCATTATGGATTCATTAATGCAGCATTAAACTATTTGTACATGGGTTTAGATTTTTATTAAATATTACAGTCATTACATATAAAATATTTGAGGCTTTTGCCCTCCTAAGCTTTGGTGGGAGCAATCCTCAGGATCCTCTTTGTTTGCTCACCAGTTGTCCTCCCTTCCTCGACTACTACACTTCATCAATAGTCACTAGTATCTGTTCACATCCAACGGTGATTGCGTGACCTCATAATTCCGCCTGCTACTCGACAAGGGTTTCATTTTTGATGTCAATTTGGTTTGCAGTTGGGTTCTCTAGTAACGGGAGGAATTTCATTGTTATGATGTAGATGGTCCTACTCTAAGTTTCTATGACCAGAGGAGGTCTCCACCTCTCCTACAACCTTCTCCCAGTGCATGGCCTAACAGGTTGAAGTCCACCTTGACCCTATAATTTATTTTCATTCTTATGTATGATTTTCTGTTCTGAGATTCAAGGTAACACTCTCTTTTTTTATGGCTCTATTTCGTAAATTCTCTAGAGGTTCTGGCTTCCTAGCTAGTCTCACATGGCACCTTATCCAGAGCTTTGCCAAGGCATGTGTCCTAGACCAAATTGCTCTCCGTGTATATGAAGGAAAAATGATTTTTTTCCACTGCAATCCTGAGCGTCAGAGAGTAATGGAATTTAATTGAGGGTTTCTTTTTTTGTTTTGTTTAGATTAGGCTATGGCTGAGCTTCCTTTGCCGAGGTTCGAGTCTAGTCTCAGAGTTAAATGCAACATGCATTGTTTAAATTGTTAGTTTTGGAAAGAGAAAGCATGCCCTTGAGGCATTTTACCATTAATGCTTTTATGTATAACATTCAAGGGTTTTTTCCTCTATCTCTCATTGTGAATTTCAATTTCTTTTGCAAACCCTCTTGGGGTTACAAGATGGGTTCTAAAACCCTCATGGTTCTAGTTGTATCATTCCATATGTTTATTGTTTAGGCAATTTCTATGGAATCCTAAATATTTGCTTGTCATCTCTACTTGTATAGTTAATGGAGTTTGACTCTTTTGAATTGATTGTAGCTAGCCCATGGAGGCATTGTATTCTTTTGGTATTACTTGAACTTGTTTAAAGTTGGAAATCTTAGCTTCTCTAATCCAAGGATTAACATGTTAACAGATTATGAGATTCTTGTCATTTGTTTTATATACTCTTAATGAGATTTTGGCAATTTATCAGTTATATTTATTAGTTATGTTGCAAGCACGGTTAGCTCGGGTATGTCTCTTTCCTTAGTCTTGTCGAACTGACTGTCATTGTCTGTGTTGAAGTGAATGTTGTCCATGCATATTATTGCATTATTGTATGATTGGTATGGATGCTGACCCTGAGGGTTTCAAACCCTCATTCAGCAGCATGAAGGTCAATTATTTTAATTCCAGCAATTCCGTCTAGTAAGCCGTTAAAGTTTTGGTGTTTTAAGGCATTTTATTCATGCTATTATTGGGTTAGATTTTATGGTGCCAACCACTAATGAATACTCTGTAAATATACTATTCTTTTCCTATTCTAGAATGAATTTGTTTAAGCTACATAAATTCTTTCTCTTGTATCACTCTATTTTCAACCTGTTTAGCTAGAACTCAGTTTCTTCCTATATGTAGAATCTGAATCAAGAATTCCTTTTATTTTATTTTGGTAAATATTTCCTTTCAATCCCTCGCTTGCAGTCTTTTACTGTTTACTGTATATATCAATATTGTTTACAGAAAACTATCTTATCGATTTCATCTATAGTGATTATAATTTTTTTAAAAGAAAGAAAGTAGTTCTTACTATTACCCATCGGTTACATAGTCACCTGAATCACTAGATTATTATTTTCTAATTTCTAATTCCAATATTAACTGTTTCTTGACCATAAATAATATGGGCATTTAAATACTTACCTATATCCAGTCATTATGACAGTCAATTTGTTATAGTCACAACTATGCTTACTTGATTTATCCTCCCAACCATTAGACTTGCCTTCAGGTCCAAGCCTCCCCCCGATCTTTTGCTTGTAGCACAGATGCTTTCTTGCAAATCTTAATTTGTCATAGTATCTACAGCTATCTAATCCTCACCAGACTTATCCCTCAATTCATCTGACCTTTCAGCATGGTAGACTTCCCTTTCTCCATCATAGTTCTCTCAGGTACTATCATTACCCTCTTGATCCCTTCTTGGGAATTCGTAATCAAGGAATTGGTTAGGGTTAGGTAACTACCTATCCCTAACTTCTTGATATGAAAAAGGATTACAAAATTTGTTATCACCCAACATTTGTTTCCATTAATAATTAAAAAAACTCTAATACATAATTCAAATATTTATAATAATAAAATCCAGTATTTGTTTTTACTGTGGTAAATAAAATAATTACAGTTTTTCTGGGGACATCACATCTCCCCTCCCTAAAATAAAACATCATCTTGATGTTTTTCTACTGCAAATAGACCCAGAAAGGATTTCCTCATAACCTATTGATCTTCCCAGGTGGCCTCTTCTGGCCCAAAGTGTTTCCATTGCACTTTATCCTAGGTGATAACTCTTTTCCACAACATTACATCTCTCTGATCGAGTATAACCAGTGGTTAGACCAGGAACTCACCTTCCAGTTCGACCTACAAATAGCAAAAAAAATTGTAGTCAGTTCCTTTAACTTTTAATACTTCATTTTTGGAAAAATATTAAAATTATTTTACCTATATATATTGCCAATTAATTATATGTTTAGGTTCGTAAACATATTTTTTTTAACACGGAAACATGAAAAAAATTGTGCACACGAATATGGCTGGGTAAGGCAAGCTGATAAGCCACTGGTCTGACTCGTACCAAAACCTAAAAAGGGCCACAAAATCAAGGTGCCAACTTGGTGATGAGTCTCATCATTGGGTAATTATATGTGCCTTAATTCACCTCCTAGCTTAGTCAAACCAATTATTTGCATAACTTATTGCATGATTTTGATTATATTTTGTTTATGTGGTGAGTTAGAGTTGGATATTATGCTTTGTGGTCTAATGTGCATTTAATGTAGGATTAAAGGAGAAAATCAAGGAATTTTGGTAAAGACCAAGGTAAAAAACCGAATGGTACAAGGGAGAGAGATTATAGGAGGTAAATCCTCCTCATTTACTACCCCTTCATTCAAATATTCCTCCATCAATTCAGAGTGCAAACATCCAAATCATGAGGACTAGAAGGCAATCCAACAAGTGAGAGACAAAGCACCATTTTATCTCAAGTTTGGGAGCCGAGCCTCTCTAATTTTAAGGAAGTCATTGGGGACTTCATATGTATAACTAGAGAGGCCTAGGACCTTAGTAGGAATCATATTTTTATTGTAAAACTCTACTCTATTTTTGAGCTGCGAGACTTGTGACAGTTCTTTTTTATGTAATTTGTTGTTTTGGTAATAAGAATGAGTTTTGTTTTGAGCCAGCACTAAGTTAACTCAAAGGGATGAAGCTCTTGGGTTAGGGTCCAACCCTAGCATCCAAGGCTCCTCTTGATTGTACATGTATGTTTAGTGTAGATTCATAGCTTAATTGCTAATTTGCTTATTAGATATAATTCCATTACAAGTAGTGTAGATTAGATTGGTTGTGTGATAGTTTGCTTCCATTTGTGCCTTTATTTCAAGTAGCAGGTTAGCAAGGAGAAAAAGGATAACCACAAGGTTGTTAGTAGGTGTCTCAGCCTCACTTCCTCCCTCTAGGACCATGACTTGAGGAAGGGACCCTTAAGTAGCCCCAAAAACACAGATTTCTAGTTCTTTTATGAGATTTGGAGTTTGTTGTCTTTAATGTAGTATTTGGTTAATGTTGCAAGCTAGATTTCATTGTCATCTTTTCCATCTCCATTTTTGCAGTAGATCTCACTCATGCTTTCATTTCCTTTACAAACTTTCTTCATGCATAATATAGGCAGTTGATTCATTAGTTTTGCTTTTCTAATTTATGAAAATATATCTTGTTGCATAACGTTTTGGAAGACACACATGTTTTATGTAGAGCAGGTGCTTCAGGAGGAGACCAAGACTTCATAGCCAGCAACCACCTTCCACTTTAGCCACCTTATCCATCCCTTGTTTTCACCATCACCCTCAATAGTTCTTCATCATTTTTCATTGAAATTATCCCACGTACATTGAGTGAATCTAGCCATCTATCATCTTGGATATTGGCTCCTGAGTGATCCTAGACCTTATAACACTCTATTCCACCCATCACACACCTTTCCTAACCTTCCCAATTTTATCACTCAGGTTTTTCCCTAGCTCTAGGAGGGAATACGACCGAGGTAACCACTAACCAATCTTTTAGATGCAGATCCTAACCAATCTGCAACCAGAGAGAGCCCTCTTTGGTTGCAGATTGGCTAGGATCTGCATCTAAAAGATTGGTTAGTGGTTACCTCGGCTGTATTCCCTCCTAGAGATAGGGAACAACCTTAGTGATAACACCCAACACCTCAAAATTAGCTCTCAATTGTATCTTGTAGGTTTCCTGTAATTCCTACAGGATCATCCTATAGGTTTCTAGTACATCATGTTGTTTTTCTTGAAACAACAAGTTTTGAGGATGAAATGAGGGAAAACCTTTATGAAGTCACCAAAAGCCTCCTAGGACCCCTCCACACTATCCAACCACTTCACAACCCTTCTGGCCATCTTCAAACACCTTCAATCCACCTATCACATCCACAAGAACAATTAGTTTGCATACTTGACTTTGCATAAAAAGTCCAAAAGAGTGAAAATAGATTTAGCTTAGTTTCTCTACTTGCACATTAGTATTGTTTGATGCTTCTACAAATTAGATAGTAGCATTTTTTTATTGTTGGTTTCGCATTTCTACTTAGCATAACTTCTTAAATGATTAATTAGGGTATGGTGTGGTTTAGCATTACATGTTGGACTTCTCAATTACTACAGTAGAGTAACTCTCTTAGATTAGATTTACCTTTCTTCCATCAAAGAATCAAGATTCTTCTAACTCCATAGAAGTCTATCTTAGGACCCTAGTGGTCTCTCACCACCTGAACAATGACAATAGGCAGAACCATGACTTTTTACTTGTACATATAGCATTGTCACCTCCAGGTTTGTACAAACCCCAGGTTGATAAGTAAATTTGATAGCCCAAGAGTTACAGCATCCTTTCTGCAATACTGTTGCTCATCACTTTTTGGCGCCGTTGCCAGGGAGGTGTCTGAGTAGAACGTGATTACTACTCTCTTTTATTATATTTATTGTCTTCAATATTTTGCCATTAGTTTATTTCTACAAATTAATCTAGTTGTTTCCTTTCTTTCATTTTTCATTTCCTACTTTCCTTTCCATTTTGCAAATAGGATTTCAATTCAGCAAGTAGCTTTTTCATTCTGTTAGTAATTCTCATTCAATCAACAATTTCAATTATGCAAGTACTTTCCAAGTAAAAAAAAAAAATACAAAACCAAACCAAAAATATTTTCTTTCATGTCTCGTAGGAATAGGGACAACTTAGGGAAATTTTTGCGAAATACCCCCACTACATCCAACAGGGAACCTTCTCTCTTATTCAGTGGTTGTGAACTGGAGGAACCCTTAGGTGAGCAACCTGACATATTTGAAGAACCTGCAAGGGAAGAAGAAGAGGATCCCATTCCTACTAAACCAATGGCTGAAAACTGAAATGACAGAGGGAATAGAGAGAGAGTTGAGGGTGCCTTCCCCATCAGGGAAACTAATGGGGACACTAAGATGAAAAATATAAGCCCCTCTGCCCTACCTCATTTCCATGGCCTGACCACAGAGGACCCCAACACTTTCCTGTTTGAGTTTGTTGTTATATTCTGAACCTATGACTATACATATGATGAGAAAAAGTTAAAACTATTTCCATCTACCCTCAAGGATGCATCATTGCACTGGTTCATGGGTTTACCTGGAGATAACATCATAACCTGGGCTTAGATGTAGTAGGCCTTTAACAACAAATATTGAGACTATTGTCGTTCAAAGGATACTAAAGAAGAAATTTTTAGGATGGCCATAGGAAATGATGAATCCTTAGAGGATTACGAAGAAAGATTCCAGCTTAGTTACAAAAGGGCCAGGTATACACTTTACCCTGAGTCACTAAAGTTGATCCTACTTGGGGGAGTAACAGAAGATCTTCTGGATACCTCACATTTGTTAGCAGGAGGAGATATCTACCAATTACCCTATGAGGATATCAATACTATCTTTAGAAACCGTTCTAGGGCAACCAGGAAAAAGGGTAGGGGTAGTCAACTTATGTCTAGTACATCATCTTCCAACTCATCCATCAAGGGTGAAATTGGAAACATGCTAGAAGATTTCAAAAGTGAGATGTTGCAAACCCTTGCCTTGCAAATAAAAACCATGAACATTAAGAGGAAGCAAGAAGAATCAGAGAGAGCCTTGGCCATTTTTTATCCTAGAAGCACCAGGAGGCATCCTAGGAATGAATGTCATTGAACTCTATTGAAATTTTGTCAGTATATGAAGAAAACCACTCCACATACAAGTGCCCTTCTTTACCTAGACTCAAAGTTGTATATAAGGGAGTTGAAGGGGTCACTAAGCAGCTTTGCTACATTAACCAAAGGATACCTCATAGGACTAGACCATACCAGTAGGGCATGTAAGGGTCATCCCATGCATATTACAACCCCAACAAAATCACAACCATACCTTCTTGGGGACCCCCTATTCATCCTTCTCGGTCTTCACCCCCTCCTTGGTTCTATGCATCTCAATATCACTCCCAACCAGCCAACCAGTCATTTCAACCTTATGCTCTGCCACAACCTCAGTAGAATACACCATTCAAGGGGTGGAGGCCCCAATACAACAATGATCCAACTCTATTTCCTCCACCACTTTCCCAACCATAGCTCCTACACTTTTCTCCACCCAAGCAACCCCATATGCCTACCCAGCCAAACATGAACCCAAACAATAGGCAGGCTCAGCAAGTATACAGTGGAGAGACATCATATCCAGCTTATGTTGTGGAAATCTAGGAGATTAACCTGAAATCTGGGAGAGTTCTCTCAAATAACCAACCTCCACCTCCACCTAGGGATTTGAGGAAGAATGAGAGGAAAGCAACCCTAAAGTAAATCCACCCTTTCCTGAGAGATTAGCCCAACCACTTCAGCCTACCCCAAAAGAGACTAAACTTTTGGGAGAACTAAAAAAACTATGTGTAAAGATCCCCTTTCTCTAGGAAATAAAAGATGTTCCCATTTACAATAAGTTAATTAAGGAGAAGTGCTTCAAGAATCCAGGGAGGCAAAAGAGGGATGCCCCTACCATTAATGTCATTGGGCAGCTATCCGATTTAATGTTGGGGCAAGTAATATGTCAAAAATATCTGGACCATGGAAGCCTTGTAGTAGATGTGCACATCAATAGCACCATTGCCCCACACACTTTGATCAATCATGGGGTTGTCATTAATGTGATGATTAAGGACACCATGCTCAAGCTCAACCTCCAAGGTTCAATGAGGAAGACCACAACAATTCTGCCACTTGCAGACCATTCCATAGTAACTCCTGAGGTAATTGTGGAGGAAGTGATGGTCTCCATTGACTCCTGGGAATACCCTGCCGATTTCCTAGTTCTATAGCCCAAGGCTAAGCTTACGTGTTACCCTCTCATCCTTGGGAGGCCATTGTTGGCCACTACCGATGCTTACATTAGTTGCAGAGCTTGGAATATGACCATCAAGATGGGCATATGTCCAAGAAGTTAGTACTATACCCTCCTACTCAACCTTCACTAGATCATGACTTACCTTTATTTTTGGAGGAGGAGGAAGAAGATGAATTTTATTCTGCCTAACTTTATGCTTTGGAAGCAACCATGGGAAGAGGACAGCAAGATGAGGATGACTTGATTGAACACCTACTCCAAAGTATAAATCTCAGCTCATTACCCTTAGAAGGAGTAGTAAATAAAACCTACAATAATCATCCAATTGACTTATGCTTGGCCGATTCCAACCCACTTCGTGTCAAAACCATAGAATTCAGCTTGGAGAGAACCTTGAAAATAAATCCCTCTCTTTTTGTTCTCGAAGAAGAAAAACTATACAACATCTTAGAGGAAAATTAGAAACCTTCGCTTGGAGTTACAAGGAAATGAAGGGAGTACACCCCTCAGTGTGTACTCACCACATATACATCAAAGAAGGTTGCAAGCCGGTCCGATAGCCACCAAGGACGATGAATATAGCTCTTAAAGATATAGTCAAATAAGAACTGCAAAAACTACTAGATGCTGGATTCATTTACCCTATCTCCGACAACGAGTGGGTCTTTCCTTTGGTGTTAGATCCAAGAAAAATGGTAAGTGGAGAATTTGTGTCGATTACAGGGAGTTGAACAGGGCCACAAAGAAGGATCATTTTCCTTTACCCTTCATTGACCAAGTGTTAGATGGCCTGGAAAGGAAAAGGTTTTTTTCTTTCCTAGATGGATTCAGTGGATACAACCAAATCTAGATCTACCCAAAAGACTAGGATAAGACCAAATTCACCTGTCCTTGGGGTACTTTTGCCTATAGGGTCCTCCCTTTTGGCCTATGCAATGCTCCTGCCACTTCCAGGGAGTAGTCTTGAGTATTTTCACCAAATTAGTCCATGATGTATGGAGATTTATATGGATGATTTTACACCTTATGGTTGTGATTTTCAAGAAGCCATGTCTAACCTAGGCAAAGTACTACACAAATGCATTAAAATGATCCTGTCTCTCAGTCCTGAAAAATGTGAATTCTTAATGATTGCAGGGACCGTGCTAGGTCATTCTATTATAAATAATACTGAGAGGGGAGGTGAATTAGTATTATTAGATCAATAATTTTATTTCCAAATAGATTTATATACGCTACTTCAGCTAAGTGAACTAGCATGTACACACGACTATACTTAAAGCAACCAATGTATATGCAGAGAACTTTTGATTTAGCCAATTTATCATGCATTGAACTTTAACCAGTATATCAAAGATTTATTAGATAGTGCGGTAAAATAATAATAAAGCATCACACATAAGCAACACACATGAACACCAAGATATAATGTGGAAACCCAATGTGGGTAAAAACCACCTGCTATTTTCGTCTCTATCTTCTTTTAATAATAATAAAATCTATTTACAATCTTGTACGAGTGTAGACTCATACCAGTACGCAGGCTTCTACCTGCAGAAGGTTACAATCTTCTCTCGTTCTCCAGATTCTACTAGAAGGGAGATACAACCCCCTAACACTTGTAATAGCCAATATGTTTACTAGTACGTAGGCGGCAACCTACAGAAGGCTATGACCTTCTTTCTTCCTCCAAGGACCACGTTTCATAAATTTTCAAACTGGATCCATTAACAAAATCATATCTAAAATTCAATCATCAAATACATCTACATCAACCAATCACTAAAACTCAATTATCACTTTCTGAATCAACCACAACTGAATCAATCAATCACTTTGACAACCCATCACAATCAATCTGATCATTCAAAATATTATCACCAGAATACAGTAACCAGAACCCAAAAGTCTGCAACAGCAAACAGAAACAACTGAAACATACTTTATGAGGTATATGCTATTTCCATGTGTCAAACTTGCCTGTATACACACTTTTACAAAAGCTAACTAGTGTACACATTTGCAAATATTAATTCATAATTCTGTAGCTATTCCAAACTTTAGTTATACCCAGATCATAATATTTACAGAATAACACATCCATCACTATTCAGATCTAGAATATACATGATCAAACCACATAATGATAATTCATTTCAAGCCTTAAGATCCCAATCCATCATTAGATCTTATCCTTCATCAATCGCTAAGGTCATCCTTGGTTCGTATCAAACACAACACCATACGCCAATGACCTGCATATGAGATCTCACACTTCATCAAATATTCGATACTTGCACACTTGGCCTAATGATCTCCTCCTCCTTATATAGTTTTAGGCCTTTCTCAATACCATGGACCAAAACCACTTAGGATCAATACCTTGGACTAAATACCTAGGGTAAATACCTTGGACCAATACCTTGGATCAAAATACCTTGGACCAAATACCTCGAACCAGAAACTTAGTTTTCCAAGATATACACGCTTTTCCTTCTATGGAAGTATGTGTATACGTATATGCTACTTATGTTCAGTGAACCTGTGTGTATACATAGCTTGGTTAAGGTGAACCTGTGTATACCTCTCTTTCTTCATTCTTTGTAGTTTGATCTATAATTCTTTGTTGTTGACATGATGTATTGTGATCTTTCATCTAAGTGAGTTGCCATCAAGGACAACACTTGTATCATAATGCCAACAATATCCCCCTTTGAACTTGATGGAAACAACAACACCAAGTCACTCTCCCCCTTTGACATACATTATGTTGGTCATGCTCCCCTTGAGTACATGTTGAATTCTTTGATTGAGATCCCATGCTAAGTTGTACTGAAACCATCCATGCTCCCCCTGAGCACAAGCAAAGTCAGCAAAAAGATCTTCTAATAGAATAACATGACTCTATAACTCAACTATGTGAGGATGACCTTCCTATCACCAATGGCACATACATACATCCATCTCCCAACCAAGTGGGGATATACCAAATTTGACTCATCCACCCAACCAAGTGGGGATATACCAATTGTTTATTCATGACAAAAATAAGAAATATTATATCATCCATCCCATGTAAAGTGGGGATATAAATTACATCATTTCTCTAAGAGGACTCACTCAAATGTATGAGAAGACATATCACACCCTAGAATTTTACATGACTTGAGCAACAAATGGTATAAATATTTGAAGTCGTAGCTGGACTCAGCAGCCAAAATGCCAACAATACTGAATGTACGTGAAGGTCAATTCTCCCCCTGAACCGGTGCTACCTATGCATTATTAACAGGTCAATGATCAAGGCATCTTTGTTAGTCAAATAAAATTAATGAACAAAGCGTATTAATCATCAATATCAGTAAGAGCACCCATACCATAGCCTGCCCCACTATTTTTCTTGTCTGAAAAAATATATACACTCCTTGACCCATAGAAACTCGCGTGTGTACACAACTACACTTCATGAAACACGTGTATAATAACCTTTCTCTAAAAAAATTGATTTAACAGTAGGATGATGCAACAAGTACTCCCAGCTTTTGTTTGAGATATTCAAATGTCTCTCTGGGTAGTGGTTTAGTGAATATATCAGCAACTTGTTCTTTGGAGGGAACATATTCCAATTTGACCTTTTGTTCAGGCACTTGTTCACGTAGAAAATGGTATTTGATGGGTATGTGCTTGGTCTTGGATTGCATGACAGGATTCTTTGAAATATTGATGGCACTTGTATTATCACATAGAATGGAGATGGGTGGAATACATGTGATCTGAATTTCTTGCAGTGTTTGCATCATCCAAAGTAGTTGTGTGCAACAAGATGTAGTACCCACATATTCTGCTTCAACTGTAGATAATGCAATTGAACTTTGTTTCTTGCTGAACCAAGGCACTAACCTGGAACCCATATAGAATGCACCGCCACTAGCGCTTTTTTTTTCATCAACACTTCTTGCCCAATCTACATCTATATATGCATGAAGAGTAAGAGTAAGATCTGTATCTCTAGGATACCATAAACCAAAGTTTTGTGTTCCTTGAAGATATATGAAAATCCTTTTGACTGCCTGAAGGTGTGATTCCTTTGGATTTGCTTGGAATCTTCCAACTATTCCTACTGCATGCATGATGTCAGGTTGGGTACCTGTTAGATAAAGTAGACTACCAATCATGGATCTGTAAGTTGGTTGATGTACTATTGTTGATTCATCATTTGAGCTAAGACTGCATCCTGTTACCATTGGGGTACATACAGGTTTAGAATCTTCCATGCCCCACCTTTTCAAGATCTGTTTGAGATATTTGGTTTGTGAAAGAAAAATACCATCTTTATTTTGTTCAACTTGTAGACTAAGAAAATAGGTAAGTTCACCAAGCAAGGACATTTCAAATTCTTGATGCATTACTAAAACAAAATTCTGACTCATGGATTCTTCATTGCTACCAAAAATGATATCATCAACATAAACAACAACTATTAGCAATTTATCAGTGTCAATCTTTGTATATAGATTGCTATCTACTGACCTTTTTGAAAAACCCTATTGGTGTAGATATTTGTCAAGGCAATAATACCAGGCCCTTGGATCCTGTTTTAGGCCATAGAGAGCCTTTTTGAGTCTACATACAAGTTTTGCATCATTTCCAAGAATGAATCCTTCTGGTTGTTCAATATATACTTCTTTTTCTAAATCTCCATTAAAAAGGCAAGTTTTACATCCATTTGGTATACTTTGAATTTCTGAAAGCTAGAAAGAGCAAGAAACATCCTTATGGCTTCAAGTCTAGCAACAGGTGCAAAAGTTTCTTCAAAATCTATACCTTCTTGTTGAGCATACCCTTTACAAAACAAGTCTGGCCTTGTTACTAATAACTTCTCCATTTTCATTTAGCTTGCTTTTGAATATCCATTTAGTTCCTATAATATTTTTATCATGATGTCTAGGAACTAATTCCCAAGTATTATTCTTTTCAATTAACCTTGACCCAACATTCATCTTTGCATGATTCATTTACATTTTGAGGTTCGATGGAGGATAGTAATGCTAGATAGCTTGAATTTTTTGTAATAGTTCTTCTTGTTTGTACACCTGCCTCTTTTTCCCCTAAAATTTGAGTTTCTGGATGATTTTTCTGAACATACCTGGACGGAGTCTTTTCTTCTAATGTTATCTCTTCTTCTGGTGCTTCATTGGTTTCTTCTTTAGAATCATTGTGATTTGATGTGGGAAAATAATCCCCATCTTCTTCATTGTCATAATCTTCAATTTTTATCTATTTTGGATTTTTGCATGCTTCATTAACTACAACATGAACACTTTCAACAATTTTCCCAAGTCTTTTACTATAACATTTATATCCTTTACTTCAGGAAGAGTCATCTGCTCTAGGCTCAAACTTACCAAGTTTTTCGTCAGTCCCTTTGATATAACATTTGCTTCCAAAAACTTTAAAGTATTTTCCAGTAGGAGTCTTACCATACCAAAGTTCACGTGGAGTTTGAGTGTTGTTTTACCAAACATTTGCTTGGCTGAGAATAGTTACGAAAGCGAATGAAGCTTCACCCCAGAAGGTTGCAAGAGTTCCAGATTCATCTATCATAGCTTGAGCCATTTATTGAATAGCTCTATTCATTCTTTCTACCACTCCATTTTGCTGAGGAGTCCTTGTGGTGGAGAATTACCTTTTTATTCCATGTTGTTCACAAAAGTCAAAGAATTCATCCGAGGTAAATTCCCCTCCTCGATAAGATCTAAGGCATTTGATTTTGCGATCTTATTCATTTTCAACCAAAGCTTTGAAGGCTTTGAACTTTTCAAATGCTTCATCTTTATGCTTTAGAAGACCTATCCAACACATTCTGGAAAAATCATCAATGAACAAAATAAGTATTCTTCTCCACGTGGTGACTTTTTCCTTGATGGTCCACATAAATCAGTATGGACAAGTTCAAGAGGCTTACTAGCTGACCCTTATTTTTCAATGAAGTGAGATCTGGTTTGCTTACCAAATTGACATGGTTTGCATATTGTATTTTCAGGGATGCTGTTATCTGGAAGATCATGAATAGCTTGGAATCTGCATGCTTTTCTTATTTGATAAAAGCTTAGATGTCCCAATCTTCTATGCCATAGCCAATTTTTATCATTTTTGCTTAGATATCACTGTTGTTGTCCTCCCTTGAGTATGCATAAGTTGTTTGGAGTTCTTGTACCTTTGATCACAATTTCTCCTGTATCAAGCTCATGAACAACACATCCATTTGATTGAAACACCACTTCATTTCCTTGATAACACATTTGACTGACACTCAACAGGTTATGTTTTAGACCGTCTACATACATAACATTCCCAGCTTTAACATTTTCTTTCAAGAAAACAGAGCCTTTACCTTTTATGACAACAGGAGTGTCATTTCCAAATGAGACATTCTTTTCCTTTTATAAGGCATTATATGAGTGAAGTTTTTCTTTGTCACCTGTCATGTGTTTTGAGCATCCACTATCGATGTACCACTGATTTTCTTGTCCTTCTACATACAAGGCTATACCACATCTTTCTGTTTGAGGTTCTTTCCTTCTCCATATTTTGGGATTTAATGGAGTTTTCTCCTTTTGAAATGTTTGTCCAAATTTGCTCCTGCATTTAGATTCCTCATGGAAAAATTTGTTATATATTGAGCATTCTATTTCACTTTCAAGAAGAGAAAAGTTATTATAGGAACTTTTCTTGATCCTTGTCACATTCCTTTGATTTCGTGCTTCTCTAGTCATGATGATTTGTAAACAACACATTGAGCAGCTTTGTGTCCAAAATTATGACATGAGAAACATTGTCCATTGAAGAATTTCCTACGATTATCGAATCTATTGACTTGGTGATTGTAGTTTCTATTGATATTCATCTTTGGAGAAAATTAAGTATGATTTACCTGAGGTTGGTTGTGGCTTTTGTTCATCCTTGAAGCAAATTGAGTCTGATTTACCTGGTGATCTACTTTATGTCTTTGTTGACGATTGTCATATTGTTCGCTGTTCTTTGCTGCATCAAGATAGCTTTTAGTGGAGGTTGATGGCTGCTATGATTGAGATGCTTCTTCAGTATATCCAAGGCCTATCTTTATCAAAGGAGAACGCTGCACTTTGATAATTTAATTTTAGGTTTCTAATCCTTTAGTAAATCTAAAATTGAGAGATTTCATTTCTCAAGATCCTTTCTTAGACCCACAATTTCACATTCTAATTTTTCATTGTGTTTTTCTTTTTCAGCAAGTTGGTATTTCAAGGTATCTATAATCATATTCTTTTCTTCTAAATGGATTTTGAGTTTAGATATTTCTTCATGAATTTCATCTTCCTCTAAAGCATCCTGAAAATTATCGTCGTCATAAGCCATTAGAAGTCTATAGTCATTACTATTTTCATCTTCATCACTATTTGATAAACCATCACTATCTTCATGAGTATAGTAACACTTTTTATTTACAACTTGTTTTCTATTCCATTTTTCATATTCCTTCCCTTTTTCATATTTATCTTTATGAGGACATTTGGCAGCATAATGACTGACTCTACCACAGGCAAAGCATTTGAAGGGTAATTTATCTCTAAATCTTCCAGAACCCTGTTGAAGCTTCTTAAAAAAATTTACTTCATCTTCTTCTTCTTAAATATGTCCTAATTCATTGATTTCTTCCTTTCCTTTTGTTGAAGCTTTAAATGTGGCTTCTCTCATATCTGATGGACCTCCTTTTCTCATCTCAAAGGTAGTTAAGATTTTGTGAAGTTGTGTCATAGTGATAGTCTGCAGATCCTATTTTTCTTCAATGGCAGACACTTTTGATTCAAATTTAGTAGACAAGGATATTAAAACTTTCTCAACTAAGGTAACTTCCTTTATATCTTCACCCAGATTCTTCATGCAATTGACAACCTCATCTATACATAAGAAGTAACTAGCTATACTTTCATCATTGTGCACCTTAAGACTTTCATACTGAATTCTAAGAGTTTGAAGTTTAGCACGTTTTACCTGAGAGTCTCCTTCATAGCTCAAAACGATTTTGTCCCATATTTCTTTGGTTGATTTAAGCTGCATAACTTTGACAAACTCTGATTGTGACAGACTTCCCAATAATGTATTGACAACCCTGACATTGGTTTAAATTGCTTTTTACCTACCGTATCTGTAGGAATTGTTGTTGGAAATGTATATTCTCCTTCCATAATTTCCTAGACATCTGTTCCAAGTGATTTTAGATAGGTTGTGGTTCTTATTTTCTAATAAAAAAATCTCTCCCATCAAAGATTGGCAGTCTAATGGATCCCACACTTTCTTGATTACTCGTGATGGTGGATCTCCCTTCAAGCAATCAAGCTTCTTCTGAAGGACCTGCTCTGATACCAATTGTTGTAAATAATACTGAAAGGGGGGGTGAATTAGTATTATCATATCAATAATTTTATTTCCCAAATAGATTTGTATACGCTACTTTAGCTAAGTGAACTAGCATGTACACGCGACTGTACTTAAAGCAACCAGCGTATATGCAGAGAACTTTTTATTTAGCCAATTTATCATGCATTGAACTTTAACCAGTATATCAAATATTTATTAAACAGTGCAATAAAAGAATAATAAACCATCACACATAAGAAACACACATGAACACCAAGATATAAGGTGGAAACTCAATGTGGGTAAAAACCACTTGTTGCTGTCATCTCTGTCTTCTTTTAATAATAAGAAAATTTGTTTAAAATCTTGTACTAGTGCAGACTCATACCAATACACAAGATTCTACCTACAAAAGGTTACAACCTTCTCTCATTCTCCAACTTCTACTAGAAGGGAACTACAACCCCCTAACTCTTGTACTAGCCGATATGTTTACTAGTACGTAGGTGGAAACCTACAGAAGGCTACGACCTTCTTTCTTCCTCCAAGGACCACGTTTCATAAATTTTCAAACTAGATCCATCAACAAGATCATAACTGCAATTCAATCATCAAATACATCTGCGTCAACCAATCGCTAAAACTCAATCATCACTTTCCGAATCAACCACAACTGAATCAATCAATCACTTTGACAACCCATCACAATCAATATGATCATTTAGAATATAGTAACCAGAACCCAAAACTCTGTAATAGCAAATAGAAACAATTGAAACATAATTTATAAGGTATAATCTACTTCCATGTGTCGAACCTACATGTATATGCACTTTTATCAAAGCTAACCATCATACACATCTGCAAATATTAGTTCATAATTATGGAGCTATTCCAGACTTCAGTTATACCCAGATCATAATGTTTACAGAATAACACATGCGTCAGTATTCAGATCTAGACTATACATGATCAAACCACATAATGATAATTCATTTCAAGCCTTAAGATCTCGATCCATCATTAGATCTTATCCTTCATCAATCGCTAAGGTTCATCCTTGGTATAGAACAAACAAAGTACCATAAGCCAATGACCTGCATACTAGATCTCACACTTCATCAGATATTCGATACTTGCACACTTGGCTGAATGATCTTCTCCTCCTTATATAGTTTTAGGCCTTTCTCAATACCATGGACCAAAACCACTTAGGACCAATACCTTGGACAAAATACCTAGGGTCAATACCTCAGACCAAATACCTTGGACCAATACCTTGGATCAAAATACCTTGGACCAAATACCTCAGACCAAAAACTTAGTTTTCCAAGATATACATACTTTTCCTTCTTTGAAAGTGTGTGTGTGTGTATACACTACTTGTGTTCAGTGAACCTATGTGTATATGCAGCTTGGTCAAGGTGAACCTGTGTATACCTCTCTTTCTTCATTCTTTGTAGTCTGGTCTGTAATTCTTTGTTGTTGACATGTTGTAATCTGATCTTTCATCTAAGTGAGTTGTCATCAAGAGAACACATGTATGATAATGCCAACACATTCAATATCTCAGAAAGGATTGCGGGTGGACCCAAACAAAATAGCTATCATCCAAAGGGTCCGACCTCCTCAAAAGCAGAGAGATGTCAGAAGTTTCCTAGAGTTAGCTGGATACTACTGAAGTTTCATAAAGGACTTCAGCAAGTTGGCCTCTCCTTTATTTGGTTTGTTGGCCAAATATTCTAAGTTTATATGGTCAAAAAGTTGAAAATTGGCCTTAGACATCCTAAAGGATAATTTAACCACTGCAAATATTCTCTGAGGCAAAATTGGGCCCTCCCATTTCATATTCATGTTGATGCCTCATACAAAGCCATAGGAGCATCCCTAGGTCAGATAGATGAAAAATTGCCTTATGATATCTATTTTATTAGTAAGAACTTATCAAAGGTTGAACTAAATTATACAGTGACCGAAAAGGAACTTCTAGTTGTTGTGCATTCATTAAATAAATTATGGCATTATATTACAGGTTATCAAACATTTGTGCATACTAACAATGTTGCAATCAAATATTTTATGAACAAACCAAATGTGAATGCTCAAATTATAAGATGGTTACTTTTATTGCAGGAGTTTGATCTAACCATTGTTGATAAGCCTGGTAAGGAAAATGTTGTTGTAGACTTTTTGTCTAGGGTAAATTTGCCTGTAGGTGAAGAAGGAATGGTGGATGACTAGTCACTGGACGAGTACTTATTTTCTATTTCAATTCTCTCTCCATGGATTGCTGATATAGCAAACTATTTGGTATCATCACAGTTCCCACCAAACTTGTCTTCCAAAGAAAAGAGAAAGATAGTCAGGAAAAGCACCCCCTTCACTTGGATTGGGGGAAATATTTTCAAACTTGGCCTAGATCAAATCTTGAGAAGGTGTGTCAAGGAGGAGGAAGTCTTTGACATCCTTCTGACCTGTCATGATGGGCCTTGTGGAGGTCACTTTGCAGTAAAGAGGATAGTATTCAAAGTGTTACAAGAAGACTATTGTTGGCCCACTCTTCATCAGGATGTGAAAAATACACTAGTTAGTGTGATTGATGCCATAGGATGGGAATGCCTACTCCAAGAGATGAAATTCCTCTACAACCTCAAGTGACTTTCAAGACATTTGACAAGTGGAGCATGGACTTCATTGGGCCCATTGACCCTCCTTCAAAGAAAAAACAATACATTATTGTGTACACTGATTATTTGACTAAGTGGGTTGAAACCAAGGCAATTAAGGTAGAAATAGAAGAGAAGGTGGTTGAGTTCCCAAGGGATAATGTATTCTACAATTTTGGGTACCCTACAGAGCTGGTCATAAACCAAGGCAACTAGTTTACCTCCAACATGATTGAAAACTTTCTTAGCCATCACAATATCAAGCATAGAACCTCCACTCCCTATCATCCACAAGCTAATGGGCAAGTGGAGGTGACCAACAGAGCACTGGAAGGCATCTTAACCAAAGTGGTGAACAGCAGCAAGAAGGATTGGGTAGAAAGACTAGTTGAGGCCACCTAGGCCTATAATACCACATGGAATACCACCACTGGTTTCAAACCCTATGAGCTAGTCTATGGGAAAAATTCCTTGTTGTCCATTGAATTTGAATATAATACATTAAGGATGGCAGCCCAACTAGATCTAGATCTTAGCAGTGCACAGAAAGAGAGATTGTTCCAATTGAATGGTTTGGATGAATTTAGAATGCAGGCCCTCCTACATACAGAGGTAGTCCAACTTCAGAGGAATATCTGGCATGATAAAAATATCAAGGAGAAGCGGTTTCAGGAAGGAAATTGGGTGTTGTTATATGGTTCTAGGTATAAAGACATCAAGGGAAAGTTAAGGAAAACATGGCTCAAACCTTATGTTTTGGAAAGTTGACATGATAATGGTTCAATGCAAATCAGAACAATAGATGAAGAAGCCATTCCTTTGCTTGTTAATGGAAACCGATTGAAAATTTACAAGACACCTTTATCAAAACAAGACTTTGTTGATGATATCAATAAAACAGTGATTATAGTGGAGCAAGTTCTAGCTCCTCCCTCATCAAATCACTGAGAAAGAGAAAAAGAATAAGGACTCAGGTGAAAACAAACTCAGTCCCATCACTGGGTTGAAAACCTCTTGAGGCGGCTCAGTGGTGGAAAAAAAAAACAAAAAACAAAAAAAAGAGAATAAGAAGATCCCTACGTGAAAACCTTTCTTGAAGTGCCCAGGGAAAACAGCTAGGGTGAAAACCTCTCAGAGGTAGCCTAGTTGTTTCTCAAATATAT
>APFE030250579.1:9732-25453 GCA_000404065.3 Pinus taeda | reverse complement strand
AAATATATATATATATATATATATATCATGAAATTTCCATTTGCAGGTGGGCAAGATGGATGGTCAAGGAGAAAAAGAGGATCCCAAGAAGACCCGTGCCACTCACATATTTATTTTTTTCACTCATTACCATACATCCCTCCATCATTTTCATCATTTTTCCACTCCATTGCTTCAGTTTATAAAAAGACTGTGTTTTCTACAGGATCCCTTGTATTCCTACAGGATCCCTTGAAAACCTACAGGATGATCCTGTAGGAATTACAGTGACCCAGAAATCCTACAGGAAGTAATCCAAAGGAAAATGGTGGACTTGTTAGGTCCCTAAAATTCACCCTCCTCATGATCTATCACCACACCTTTTCCACCGTCATCATCCCTGCAATCACCATTCAAAAAATCAATTTCAAGAGTTTTTTTTCCTGTATTCAAAAAAAATACAAAAAAACAAAAAAGGAACCAGAGAGGAATAAAAAGCATCACCTGAGTATTATTTTCTATCCACACTCCCACCCTTTCTTTCCATCCATGCCACCATCCTCACAACTCCAACAAGAAAAATGATTAAAGAGTTTTGAGAGAGAAGCAGCTACAGGACATTCTGTAGGAAATTATGTAGCAGCCTATCCCACAGAATACCAATCACACCAACAACAAGTCTTCACCATGAGGATCCAGGAGCTCCAAAGCAGCATCATCATATCTTCAACCATAGGTACCTACAAAAACAAAGAATCCATTAGCAGACAGCAAGAGGAGGAAGAAGAATGGCATGCAGCAAATATACACAGCAACACCTTTGGTCTTCAACCACTACAGCATAGCATTGGAACCACAGGTAAATATCCCGCTCGCTCTCTCATATGCATCATGTAGTCAAAAAAATGTAAGGGTTGCGAGATATTTGGTTTATAAGTGAAAAGGTGGCTAGTTAACTTGTCCACCTTCGTTCAGTCACACATGCACAATCGGGTGTCCTCTCACACGTGGTTGCAGTCAACTCAAAGAAAGAGAAGGCAACATACCTTTGCTTCTAGCACACCACCTCACCCCGAATCACCATAAGAGGAAATAAAACATCGTTCCCATGCATTCATGCATTTCACCTTATCTAAACTCCCTCACTCAAGTTTCTCTCATACCCAGGCAACCCACTGGAAGCAATATTCCATCGTTTCACTACACAAGAATTCCTACAGGACTGCACATGAATTCCTATAGCAGCATGCACAAGAGTTCCTACAGGATACACAAAGATTGTCTACGGGATTGGAAAAGAAGAATTCAAGAGGGATATCATGGGAGTTGGCCACTAAAAACAATCTAAAGAGGTAGGCTCTATACTACATCCCTCTTTGCAAGTAAATGAACTAGAAATCCTCGAATTTTAGGTGAAGTTAGCAACTATGTGAGGGAATTAAATACACAATCATCTATGTTTTGGTTTTGGATTTAAAAAATTGTTTCAACCCTCTCATTGTCTCCTCAAACTTCACCAGCAAGATGATTGGAGGGTTTAATAACAGAGATCCCACCAACACTGTGAGAATCCAACAACACCCCCAAGTGCTTGAAATCTTCACAAGATGTAATTGGATGGGTTTTTCCAAAAATTCAAATAGTATGATGATGAGGTAGTTCAAGAATTTTCTCTCTCCCTCACTCCACACACCATAATACATGCCATTATTGTAATAAGGGGCCTCACTATAGATCTCACCCCTAAGCTCATCAACAAAGTCACCACACTTCCCCTAGGAATGCCATGGAGAAAGGAAGACAAAATAGATAGCTAGGTTGCCAAAACAAAATTTGTTTTAGAAGGTGAGGAGCCCACTGAGGACAAAAATGGAATAAGGAGGGAAAGTATATCATATCCATGGAATGAGGTAGGCTACCAACTTATCAAATACATCTCATGTGAGGGAACATATAGTGTTGTCTATGGCCATCATTTCAAGATCCTTGAAGAATTAAGATTTGGAGTAGAAACACCCCCTTACCAAAGGCTTAGCATACCATACTTCTTGCTTCAATCACTCATAGACTCAAGAATTAAAGTGAAGGAGGGAAATTACCAACAATTATCTCACCATGGGTTGATTAGGATCCTCATAGAAGATTCCCTTCAAAACCTCAGAACTCCTATAACATGGATAGTTTTTAGAGACATGCCAGCAAAGGATGACATCAAAGCTCTCATTTATGACCTTAGTCCTACTGAATTAGAATAGGAAGTGGAAGATACATAAGGAGATAAGGATGAGATGGATGAAGAAGGAGCTAACATAGAGGAACATGATGAATATGAAGAGAAGGAGAAGAGAAGGAGGATGATGAAGAAACAGAGGAGGAAATTAAGGAGAAAATTTATAGAGATGATGAAGATCTTCAAGAAGAAGAAGACAGGAAGGACATAGAGGAAGAAGGCAATGGCATAGATGGGACAGAAAAAAGGAGAAGTCACCTAAGGTGTCTCCAGAAGCCACTGAGAGAGGGGCAATAGCTTCCCTCACTACTCTCAGCACCCCAATCAAGAAAAAAGGTAAAAGGCATAGGCAGACCCCATTATATTTTAGGACAAGAAAGAGCACAAGAATAAGATAGGGTAAGCCACAAACATCAACCAAATTCATATTGTGATTGAATATTCCCCTACACTAAAAGACAAAATTCCTTCCCCAAAGTCCCCTGTCACCTATGTGAAGAGGCCTACTACTAGATCAACTTCCCCAAAGGGAAAGGCAATGATACAGGTGGATGTTGGTGGCCACCCACCTATCCCATTTGGACCCCCACAACTATCTCTTTCAATTTTTAGTTTCTATAATTGTAGTTACTATTTTTAGCAGTTTTTCGGGTCCTTAACTTCTGGAGTCATTTTGAGGCCCTAAACAACCTTTTTTGGGAAATCTGGGAGCAACATGGATCCATGGATGGATGTTGATCTTCCCAAAATTGTAGTGCTCAGATAGAGCTTCTAATGAGTGCTTATACATGTCAAACAAAGATCGGGTGCCAAAGTTACGACCCTCGGAAGTTGATGTACCAACTTACCCAAAACGGGGCCCCACAATTTAGCGTTTCATCTTCTGGGGTTAGGTTTTGGGATGTTAAGGGTTTTCCATTGTTTCTCAACAATAAATAGGCCTTCGAGCCTCATTGTAACACAGTTTAGAGGCATGTAGATGCCACATCTCTTCTCAGAGATAAGCTACCATCACCCTAGCTAGTTTATTTCCATTGTTGTTTGTAAGCATATTTCAGTATTTTACATTAATGGAATGAACTATTATTTCCACTACATCTTTGTGTTTATGGTTATCTCTGTAATTTATTGTGTTCCTATTTAAATTCGGATCAGGGAATCCTATAGGCACACATCAAAATCTACAGGAAGCACAAACAGTCCTACAAGATACTCTATTGAATCTACAGGAGGCACATAAATTGGAAAGGAAGGTAGGGGAGCTGCAAGAAACTAAAGAGGAGGACCAAGATACAAAAGAAACCATCCCTCAAACTAACTTGGACTCCTATTACCTATTTATTGAAGGAGGCAAGGTCATACCTCAGAAATTTTCCATCCCACTATTCTTCAAGCTTGAGAAGGAGAGGGCCAGAACTCACCGATGGATGCAAATCGACAAATTGAAGGGGGTGGAAGACATTGGGCACATGGAAGAGAAACTCAAGGAGATGGGTGTTGGCTGAATAAATTGATCTTACGAACAAGACCGATCTCCCTAGTATCAAAAGATAGTCTAACAACAAACAGAAAAACAAATCTATCTTTCTCTAGACATATGTGATTTATATATAAATACTATAAAGGTATTAAGACCCTACCTTAGATCCAATTCTTGTTCATATTAGTCATCCTTCAATTGTTTGAAAGAGTTACCTTTGAGGACCTGCAATCACAAACAAGCAAACATTAAATAGCACCTGCATAGCAAATATCATAAATCATGTCTATTGTGGTGATCAAGGAATCCATAAAATAAACCATGAATCAATAGCTTATTGAGAAAAACAAATTTGTTTGTATTAACTTTGAAGTAGAAGAACCTTACAACCTTTTCAGCCTTGATGCTGAACAAGCTCTTCTTGGGGTCTGAAATAGGAATTTCCTTTACTTTGAAAAGCCTTGCACTCTTCCAAATGAGATCTTAGAGGTATGTAATCTCTCCTCATAAAAACTCAACAAAAGAAGACTAAGTTCCAATAGCATTTCACCTCAAAAATATTCAACTTCTAACCTCCCAAGTAATTAGCCCAATGCTTCTTTCTATAGTGCATAGGAGGAGGTTACAAGTCCACCTATGAAGGGATAGAATCCTCCTTCAAAGGGATAAGCTCCTCACATCAAGGGGTTAGCTCCTTAAGGTATGGAATGCATAAACCTTAAGAGAGTGAACTTGCCACCTTAAGATTCCTTCCAGAAGCTTCCAGAAATGACTGAAAGTGAGTTTTTTAGAATATACTCGTGCCTTTTTAACTTTTACAGGGGTCCACATCTTTAACACAGAGATAGAGTGGTCAGGCGCACATGAGACATGACCATTAGGTGTGGGACCGCAAGTAATACAAAGAGAAAGTGTGGAACCAGAGTTTTAGGACTTTTGAGGACTTTTCTCTTATTTTCAAGGTTTGATAAGAGGAACTGATGCTTCAAACTTGTAGAGGGGGAAAGTATGAGTGGTAATGAACTCACACAGATAGAAAAATGTCAAGGTGACAATTTTAGTGAAACCGATTGCCCCCTAAAGTGTGAAGTCTGTAACAGATGAAGATAGAGTCTTTCATTTATGAAGAGTGAAGTACTTTATCATTTCAAGGATCATCCTGTGGACACCCTAGTTGGAACCTGCAAAAACATTCAATGCAAAATATATATATGTAAACATATCATCGCTGAGATAGGCATTCCCATACTGAAATCAAAACTAACTAGAAAGCTAACTAAATTGTTATGATACAGGAATGATTTTGTAATACATCAAGAGCATAGACATATGTAGATATAGTATGGACGTAGCCATCTATTTATGAATAGTCCACTGTATAATGAATAACAATATTCCTCGTAGCCTGGATGGTAGAAACTAGATCCAGGGTCTTGATTTCCACTTCTCGAAATAGTATGATTCTATCGATGTGAATGAATGTGTCGAAGTTGAACATGGTAGAAACCACTTGATTACTAGTCAATGATGTGAACTGTGAACAAGTGTCAGAGAAACCACCAGTAATGTCAATGGCTCTCAAAGTACTCAGTACAATCCATGAAATGTGAATAAATGAGCTGAAGTCGAACATGTCATAGAATCATTCAATCGAAGGTCAATGATGCAACCTATTGTCAAATAAGAGAAACCTACCATTAGGGTGAAAATTTCAAGTTATTGACAATTTCTAGATCAACTTCCTAGATAATGAGCTGAAGTCAATAGAAAGTGATTCGTCATAGGCAAGCCCACAACACGAAATCATAGATCAAGTTTTGAAGAAATATATTGGCAAGGACTGACTCAAGGATGGTCAAAATGGATGACAAATATCTTGCACATGAATGGTTTGTTTGAACTGTTCTCTTGAACATGTAACGACACTATAGATGGCTTGGTGACAATTGACCCAAAGCTAATACTTAGAAACCGGTTGAAGACTTTCAATGTGGTTTGATTAACTGTTAGGCAAAGGATTTCCCAACCCAGGTGAAAAAAAAGTGTCGTGTTCAAGAGTGGTTAACGGCTTTTCTAAAAAACAAAGTGTAACAAACAAGTTCATTTTTCTCTCTTTTTCCCCACCATTTCTAGCAAGTACCTCTTTATTTTTGACAAGCTTGAGGAGGATAACATTTTATTGTCTATAAGCTCATCCTTCAGATGAGTCCAACTTAGGTTAAAATTCGAACCCTCGGAAGGAGTGGTTCGATCCTGTTTAAAATTGAACAAGTCCTTTATTGTTAAATTTTAATGAGTCCAATATAGGAAAAAATTGGTGTTTTTCAATTTTAGGGAGTCAGAAGAAAAACTTAAGAAAACTCCATGGGGGTAATTTTTCGTAAATTTAGTCCCTCAAGCCCGAAAAAGGATAAAATAATGTGGGAGAGAACTCTATTGACCGTAATTAGTCAACGTATACCTTTTTCGTAAATAGTCCATTTCAGTCCATAAAAGGGGTAAAATTACACTGAAGGGACGATCATTCATTTATTTTAACGAGTTTGAACAATCAAGTGCTCGGCAATCTTTTCAATTTTTGAGAGTCTGAAAAGAGCTTGAAGAAGACTCCAATGTTTCGCTTTTTCGTAAATTTTTTAAAGAGTCCGAAAAAGTGATAAAACTATGCGCTTTGTTGAAACATGATCAATTTTCCGAAAAATCCAATATTCTGCACAAAAACTCAAAATATTACACATACCTGTTTAAGATAAATATAAATGATTTTTTAAAAATTTACCTTTTTAAAGTGAAAAATAAATAAATTAAAAATTCATTTATTCGAAAAACCTATAAAAGGGGCTTTTCTACTTCATTTTTACCATTTGAGTTCAGAGTGAGAAGTGAGAGCTTTTGGGTAAGAAAGTTCCTGTGAAGATTCTAGAAAATCTGTCCATCGGAATCAAAAATTGTCAACTCCAGGTAATCCACATCCTCCTTAACTTGGATTTCATCCATTTACATTTCGTTTTTAGGCTTTAAATTTGATTTTTGAAGGAAAAATAGGTTTAGGAAGTCACTCGTAGGGGTTCGTAGGTGCAACATGCGGCCCTTGCAGACCCTGATTTTTTCTATAAAGAAAAAAGTCATGGGTCTACACTTATTTCTCACAACCTGTGCATACCTATGCATTATTTGTAAGCAGCAGGTGTGTACCCTGCACAACGAATTTTAAAATTTAAATTTCTCCATTTTCGCCCAAAATTTTTCGAGCTAATTTGTTCTAATATGTCTTTTTATGCCTTGTAGGATAGCCAAAATGCTTATTTGGTGAGAACGTGAGCATGAGGATGTAGATCTTGCCGCAATAAATCATATGCCCACATTGCAGGCATTGAGAGCATGCAGATTGTTTAAGTTCTGGGCCATACCGGGCATGAGGGCCCAAGTAGACCTCTTGCAATGGTTGGTAGATAGATGGAGCACGTAGGACCAGTGCTTCGTGATTGGTGACCACTGGTTCGAAATCGAGCTGGAGGATATATACTTTTTGACTAGTTTGTCCAAGAGGGGTGAACAATTATCTCTTTTCGGGACTAGGCTAGGTGGCCAGTCTGTCACTAGTCTCTAATTGGAGTTTTGCAATGATCAAACAAAGGACAAATAGATTGATATTAAAACTATCAATTGTCCTGAGCTTAGGGTTGTTGCATTCACTGTTACTAGGCTATGCAGGAGTGTAGCATTGCATGTGGCTACTAGATCCCAGATGCAGATGGCTGTAGACTATTTTTGAGGCACCATATTCAACTAGTGTGAGGATGTGTTGGAAAATGTGAAAGGCCAACTAACTAGAGCAAAGAATGGACAGCTAAAAAACTTTGGATACAAATTTATCATAGTCAGCTTTGCTCTAGCGAGGATCCCCATGTTATCCCCATAGCATATTCCTATTGATGTTGGTCTTCCTCGAGAGCTTAGGATAATTTGTTGGGTTTCTTTGATGGCCCGTCACCCTAAGGAGGGTACAGAGGTTGTTTGATTTCCATCTGAGTATTTTCATTGGTTGAACAACCAACTTTTTATGATTCAAGATTTTCCATATGCCAGGATGGATTATCGTGGTGATCCAGACATGACTCTTCCACCAGGAAAGCAATGGGATGATTCAGGTAAAATACTTTCAACACTTTCTAAGTTTTAAACTTTTTTTATTTTTTAAAATGTCCAAAACTGATAATCAAAATTTTAGATGCAGATGTGGGTCCACGATGACCAGCCACTCTCCAACCTTATGAGAGGAGACAACCAGCTGCAACAGTGCCAGTGCCATAGGACCAATCAGTAGAGATCCTGACCGACCTGGAGCATCATCTAGAGTGCTTGACAGTAGATATTCCAGAGACTGGCATAGATGATATTCCACTTAGGTTATAGAGATATGTGATTGGGGTCCTAGGACCTTTTAGGAGCTTCCTATGTAGGGTGGCCTGAGCAGTAGTTTCTTATCGTGATCATCACTACGGATAGGATGATCGATTTCATAGACTCACATGACATTTTTGTCTTTTTGTATTATCATTTTTGTCAATCATAAGGTGTTTTTCAACCCATGATCGAAGATGATGTATATTTTGAAACACACTTCTATGCCATGATATATCATTATTACCAGCTATCTTGTGTAACATGTTATTGAATGTTATTAAATTTACTGTTTTGATTATTGCAAATGTCTATTTATCATACAAGAAGCAACTGCATCTGCTAATGTATTTAAATGTCTTGGAATATGCTGATATTCAATGTAATCAAATTCACATTCTAAGAGACAAACTCTCAAAAATAACCTTAATAACACTGGATTTCTAATGGCATAAACCCTATTAAGTTGTAATACAACGAGTTCAGAATCCAACCTAACAATCAAACTCTGAATCTCAAATGAGATGGATTCAGATAATAACTCAATCATTGCACTATACTCTACAATGTTATTCGTTATTTGACTGAGGCTTACCCCATGCATAGACACTAACTCATCGGAGGGTGAATAAATAACCCAAGCTGCAGAAGAAATGTTCTGTGTACTATGACAAGCACCATCAGCAAAACCAATGTATGTTTGAAGAGACATCGACATCTACAATATCAAGAGTAAAATCAAGATAAGCAAGAATAGTGATAAGAGCATTCTCTAAATTAGGCACACATTTCTAGTCTGAAACACACTAGCTGTAAAGAAACTAATCTAACAAAAAATCCCCACATAGAATTTAAGCATAATATCTCTTCAGATAAATTCCATTTTTGGGTTTACCCAAAGAGACACGATCAAAATCGATCAATTCATAAGCCCCTTTTGTCAACTTTCGCTTAACAATGTAAGGACCATGCCACATAGGTACAAATTTTCTAGCCCCTAGCTTATCATTCGCTTGATCATATAGTAAAACTAGGTCTCCTTCTGAAAACCTACGAGGTGTAACATTTCTGTTGTACTGAGATTTTAATCGTTTCACATGAGTCTCGTTTGCTATTACAACAGTGCGTTGATTCTCATCTAGCTGAGCTAAGTACAAAAAACGTTTCTCCTCTTCAGAAGTAGTTGGGAGTAATTCTATGGCTAATTGTAATGACAGAATTTCGCATTCAATAGGTAGCATTGTTTCCAAATCGTAGACCAGTTGAAAAGGAGTGAAACCAGTTGATTTTTTACTGAGGTCCGATATGCCCAAAGTGTTGAAAATATCACGGTATGCTAGTTTGACTTATCAATACCAATGATTCGTTGGATCATAGCGACTAAAACTTTATTGATAGCTTCAACCAGAACATTAGCCTATAGATAATATGGAGTAGAACTATCGTGGCGCAGGCCAAGTTGATGTGTCATTTCAGTCATCATGATATTTTGAAAGTGACTTCCATGATCAATAATAATAGCTTTAGGACAACCAAATCTAGCAATTATATGATTGAATACGAAATTTGCAGTAGTCTTGTCGTCTGCCAAAAATGTAGGCATTGCCTTGGCCCACTTAGTAAAATAATCTACCGCTAGGATAATATACGCATGCCCCCTGACCGAGTGAGGGTTACATGTAATAAATTCAATACCCCACTTTGCAAAAGGACCGACAGCAATTATAGGGTGGAGAGGAGTAGGTGGAGCACGCATTTTACGATCAAAGATTTGACAACTATGGCATTTCCGGATTGCATAGATACAATTTTTGAATAAGGATGGCCAGAAATAACTAGCGTGCAATATCTTTTGGGCTGTGGCATACCCAGACATATGATCGCCACATGCTCCAGAGTGACAATCATTCAGAACCTTTTCAACTTCTTCGTGAGTTAGACAACGTCGAAAAACAAAATCTACCCCACAACGATAAAGTGTATCACTACTAATATTGTATTGTTGGGATTGGAAACGTATTTTCTGTAGCTGAGATCATGAGATTTCAGGCTAAAAATATTGGGTTTGGAGATAAACAATATTATCTCCATACCAAGGATCAAGAGTACTGATAAGAAACAAGGATTCATCCGCAATGGGTTGCTCTGCCACAGTTTCAGTATCAGTATGTGGGAAATCACACATCAGTTCAGCAAAAACCAAAGATTTATTTGCCTTGGATTTTTCAAATTCCAAGTCAAATTCCAGCAGGATAACTATCCATTTGGAATACTTGCCCCCTAGTAATTGTTTGGTCAAGATATACATCATAGGGTTACAGTCAGAAATTACTGCGGTCTTGTGTAATAAGATGTAGTGACGAAATCTTTGGACAGCTTGGACAGCTGCCAAAGCCAATTTCTCCACATGTGAATATTTAAGCTCAGTCGGATGTAGAGTTCGACCAAGATAGTAAATCACATGTTCATTGTTGAATTCATCTTCCTAAACTAAAACCATGCCAATGGTGGAATGACAAGCAGTGAGATACAAAAATTAATCCTGGTTGTAATTAGGAAGATGCAGTAATGGTGCATGGGTTAACGTGTGTTTAAGTGCATCAAAAGATTTATCAGCAATCTCATCCGAAAATAATGTAGTATTCTGTTTCAACAGCCTAGTAAAACCTTTCATTATCTCAGCGTAGTTACGAATGAAATGACGTAAAAAGTTTGTTTTCCCTTGCAAACTTTGGAGTTGGCGAAGAGTCGAAGGAGGAGGTAGATTGATGATAGCTTCAACCTTCGAGGGATCAACTTGAATGCCAGACTTTGAAACAACAAATCCTAGTAAGAGACCCATTTCTACACAAAAAACACATTTGTATGGATTCATCTGAATTAGATAATGCCTACATCTCATAAAGATAGCTCATAAATGAGTGAGATGATTAGCTCTACGTGATGAATGGGCAAGTAAATCATCGAGATAAGGCTACACAATGTGCTTGATGTCATGAAATGCGTAATACATATCCCTTTGAAAAGTTGCTCCAGCATTCTTCAATCCAAAGGGTAATTTGCAATAAGAAAATGTCCCCCATGGACAAATTAAATTTGTTTTAGGTTGATCAGTAGGGAGTATGTTGATTTGATTGTAACCGTAAAAACCATCCATAAAAGAGAACATTTCACTCCCAGCACAATCATCAATAATTTGATCGATATAGGGGGTTAGATAATTGTCTTTAGGACAAGCTCGATTGATATCCCTATAGTCGATACATATTCTTATCGTTCCTTGTTTTTTGTTAACAGGAACAATATTTGATACCCAATCGGTTAAAGGAATTGGATAAATGAAACTTGCGCAAAGCAATATCTCAACTTCAGCTTTGATAGCAGTGGCTTTTCTTGGATGTATCTGATGTAAACATTGCGAGACAGGTTTAGCATCCAGGTATGTTTTAATTTCATGGACAACAATTGATGGATTGATTCTTGGAATTTCTTCATATGACCAGGCAAACACGTCACGAAATTCTTGAAATAGGGCTTTATAAGTTTCGATTTCATCGTCTGTACAAGAAGCACCTATATGAATGTTTTCAATAATTCCAGGCTTAACTAAAATGTCAATAGAAACCATTCGAGAGATATTTCCCAAATTTAACTCAGAATCAGAATGTTGTAATGGATTATGTGGTTCTTTGAAATATTCAGTAGTAAAAATAGAAGAAAAATAATTTCCAAAATGATCAAGATCAGGTAAAAACGAAGATCGATGTTGAAGATCTTTCTATGGGAGATCTTCAACAAACAAAAGTTCACAAATCTGCTCATTAGTATGAATAGGATGAGAAAGAGTTGGTGTAGCTAAGGTTGATATTGAAAGTGATTCCCCATGGACCACATTCATTGGATCAATTTCGGTTGAACAAGAATCAGAAAATGACTGTATAGCCTGATATGCAATTTCAAAGGGACTCAAAGGAATCACCCCATTAAATGAATCCACCTCAGAATCGGAAGGTATGATCCAAGGATCATCAAAAGCAATAGTGTTTGATGAAATCATATGAATAGTTGCAATAGAAGGTGATACATTAGGAGGAGGGAAGGAAAAAGTTCCCAGTAAACCAAAATCTTTAATCAAACCTACGCCAACATCCTTGTAAGGCATAGTCTTTTTACCGATGTGCTAAATACTATCTGTAGAGGCTGGGTCGGATGAGAAATATGTCAACTAGTCTAGCGTAACGATCTTTCCATTATGACAAAACTTGATAAGCCGAAAGACCGATGAAACAATAGCAATCATAGCATAATACCAACTGTGACTTGGGAGAAGGTTGTAATCTAAAGGGGCATCAACCACTTCCACATCTAGATTTACAATTTTGCCTTCGACCCCTATAGGTAAATCCTACAAAATACCAAAAGGATGGAACCCTCGACCATCAAAAGCCTTTAGAATTGTCAGAGACTGATTGAGAGTGGGAGAACCTAGCGATCTCGAACACTGGATCAACATAATACATGTAGAAGCCCCTTCATCAACCACAGTCCAAAAGCAAGGTTTGTTTTTTACTAACAATGGAATCTAGAAAGCCATTTGATGAGGTAGGTGGGGTGTAATATTCTCTAAATCGAATATTATTAGGTTTGAATCATGAATATCAATAGCTCCTATAGCACACAATAGTAATTTACGTTGTGCTGGGCACGATTGCAGCACTTCCAAAGCCGACATTGTTGAAGGGGAAATAGCTAAGTCTTCAACAATGTTATAATTCTAAGTAGCTCTTGCATGTGGATTGAAAGTTGATTTATGAAGTATACCTTTAGAAGGTGGTTTGATTACTAAGTCAGGGTTAGGTTTCTCGATCTGTAGCGGATCAAAACCAGGAGGAGTTGTAGTTGATGTGTTTGAATTAGAAGATTCTACTTCTTTACCACAAACAAGATTTTTACTACCATAATCTTGCGATCGCATCGCAATCCTGACATGAGACATCATCATAATGGGTTCTTCTAAGGCATTCAAGGAAGAAACAATCATCTTACTATCTTGAGTAGGAAAATGATCCTTCAAGAAAAGAGGAGTTTGAGAATATTTAATGATTTTCGAAACCTCTTCTCGATGTGGGCAGTCTTTGGTAAAATGATCCTCATCGTAAATGAAACAAGGATAGCGACGTTTACGTTTTGTGTCAGTAGATTCATTTTTATCCATTTTATATTTTAAATTTTGTTTGTTTTTCTTCTTCCCCTTCTTTTTACTATCGGATTTTGATTTGGTCGTAGATGAGTCTACGACATGGATGTCGTCAGAAAATTCAGCAAAAGAATCTCCTTTCAAGGAATCAGGTAAAGTTATTATAGGAGAAGAATTCTTTGAAGATTTCTTCTTACTTTTAGTACTAACTAAACCTATCATACCATCGGTGGCATGAGACCCTGAAGGAGCTGCAATTATTTGACCGTGTTTTTGAAGATCAGGGATTTTTTCATGTAAAGTACCTGATTGCGTATAGACGAGGTCAAGGTACTGAGCCTCAGCAATGGCTTTCTGTTCAGTGACAACTCCTACCTTAGCTACATCTTCAGTGATTTTGGGTAACAATGATTTAATGAACCATTCCGCTAAAATTTGATCCGGAATAAAAACTTTCACTAAACGCCTTCTACATCGCCATTCATGAATATGATCAGAAATATATGTGGACATGGATTGTTTTAGTGAAGTTAACAGTTCTGTTCCATTTTCGTATCTAACAGGAAACTGAAAATGAGTTAAGAAAGAAGTGGCTAACTGATTGAAATTACAAAAAGAGGCTCATTGTAACTCAATGTAACATTTGGCGACAAGACTAATAAGAGTTCATTGAAAAAGATGCAATCGAATTGAATCATCAATGATTAAATTAGGTGCACACCAGAGGTGATAAGTCATAATGTGATTTGACAGATCCTCTCCTGACTTACCCTCAAATTTCGGGATATCACTGGGAGAATTCTAGGCATTGGCGGCCAATACGAAAGATAGTAAATCGGAATGTTCATAAGGTGCAACAAATCAAGTAAATCCAAAGTTTCAATAAATGGTAACTGACGGTTTGTTAGGTCCCTGTAATACTAGTGATTACCCCATTACTATTGTAGTTGTATCCCTTATTAATATTGTTGAGCCCCTATTGTCCCCATATTTTTATTATTGTGCCCCATAAAATCCCTCTATTGTTTATTTTGTGGCTTTATATTATTATTGTTAGGTTGGTTGCGTTATATTGTGACTCCATAGACTCCTATATATAAAAAGGAGGTTTTGTCATGTGAATCATCTAAGAATTGTTCATTTGTGTAATGTAAAGGAGGTTGCCCCCTCGAAGAGGTTGAATTGTAAGGCGTCGATCTCTCTTTTTTATCTTTTTGTGAGCTGGTTTCATAACATTTGGTATCAGAGCTTTGGATTCTAGGGTTTCGCTGCTCCAAATAGGTCATCGTGGCATTTTTTCTATAACTTTTTTTCTGCGACGTTTCAGAACAAAAAAAAAAAACCCATTTGAGATGAAATCGCATGAACCTCGGGTCCGAATTTCAGAGCTTTTCATGCTATATTTGTGGAGATATGATCTGATGAGGTTGGTCTTTTTGCAGACTCCTGAATTACATTCTAAACAGGTGACCTGGGGAAAATCATCATAACTTTCTCTCTCAGCATCGAATTCAAATTTTGTAAGAAGGTACAAAAAGAGGATAGCCTGTAGTTTCTTGTATATATTTTTTAGTGCCATAGGTTGAAATAGTGACACGTGGCACTTCATACAATTTCACTCTTCTGGAAAGGTCTATAATCAGGTCATCTTGGGAGATTGTGCATAACTCTTTCTTGGAGAATCCAATTTGGATCAAACTAGTGGCATTGGAAAGAGGACGCAGAGGGCTACTACAGGTTGTAATTTTAGAACTGGATGATCCGAAATTACAGAGATACATCAGATTCAATATCAAGCTCCTACAAAGTGAAAAAAGCCGTGTAGTTTTTTTTAATTTTTCCTTAAGCTTGGTTTGAAAAAATAGTTTGAAGGAATTCAAAGGGCATAGTAAAGCATTATTATCAGTAATTGATGCCCCGAGGAAAGAAAATGCAAACACCTAGTAAGCAACCTGAAAGCTCTAGCATGATTCATGAAGAAGAGGAAGAAATGAAATATGATATATCAAAATTATGAGACCAAGTGCAACAAGTGTCACTTGCACAAAAAGTAACAGAATCTAAGATGAAAGCTGTAGAAGCTAAGATGGATGGTTTAAAGAAAGGTGTAGAAGCTAAGATGGATTGTTTAAAGAAATGTGTAGAAGCTAATATGGATGGCATGGAAGCTAAGATGAATGGCATGGACACTAAAATGGGTGGCATGGATGATAAGATGGAAGAATTGAAGATAAATATGAATAAGTTGCTACAAGAAATGGTCACTAATAGTGAAAGGGTAGTAAAGAAAACTCATGATGAGAACAAAAAAAATGTTAATCATGACTCCATAGACTCTAATGTTGGATCGAAAACCCACCATATTCCAAAAATCGATATGAGGAATTTTTATGGCAAGGATCCTGCAACATGGATATTACAGATGGAGCAA
>APFE030250578.1:140625-152591 GCA_000404065.3 Pinus taeda | reverse complement strand
GGGGGGGGGGCACTTCGTGCAACACTGGGACATATGGCCTAACGTTGTTTTTAATGACATATTGTGCAAAAGAAAGAAGACTTGGACACAATAAAATAACAAATAGTTTAGTAAATGGGGTATTTGCTTGAACACATATCCCATAAACAGTAAAGAGATAAAAGGCTTTTGTTATGGATAAGTTCCACAAGCGCATTTGGGATAAGGAGCTTGGGAGAGAGAAAAAGTATTATATTGAAGTGTTTAATCCCGCTCATAATCATCAACAAAAAATGTACATAGAGGCCAATATTTCTTGGAGAGCCAAAATTCTCATTGCTCAGTTAAGGACTAATTCTCATCAACTCCATTGTGAAACAAGGCGCTGGAAAAGGCTAAAAGAAGTGTGGGAGGAAAGAGTATGTATTTTTTGTTCTTTCAAAAAAGTGGAAACAAAAAAGCATTTCATTTTAGAATGCGAGGCCTTCAAAGACAATAGGGAAATTTATGCAGATATTATCATAGCTAGCTCTTGGGATAATCTATTTAGCAAGGGGTTGTCGATAAGTTGGGAGCGTTTATTGTGAGGCTTCACAGGAAAATGGTCGAATACATCAGCTAGATGAAGAAGCAATATGTCCCATAGGCTATCTTTAGCCTCGTTGACGTTAAAATAATTGTCTTTCTTTCTTTCTAGTAATTTGGTCATAAAGTCCATAGCCGGTGTGATAAAATGAGTAAAAACTTCACGGCCTTGAAAGAGGAGAAAATAAGAAACACGCATAAAAGGAGGATCATTGATACCAAAGCCAAAGACATGATGGGAAATCCTAATTTGATGTTAGTCATCATGTTCTGTAGCTATCTAAGGGAGTCACCAATGTCTGAAGCATACATAATGGACCACTCCTCCCACTTCATCTAATACTCAGGAGAAGCATACTTTCTTTCCTGCATTCTTATCTCCATTATGCTTGGATCACCTGCATACTTTCTTTCCTGCGTCCACTATGCTTGGATCACCTGTAATAGTAGTTTTTTTAAAGAAATATTAAAATAGAACTTGAAATTCGTAGCCACAAATAACCATATATGCAAGCTACTTAGATCTTTATTTATAAAAAGTGTAGAGCTAAAAATGACCAGGTCAAAATACTTGAGCCAAATCGGTTGCTAGAGTTTGTGACTTTAACAACGTGTGTTATCAGTATGATCCTGTGAAGTTGGGAATTAACGTGTGATGTCTTATGAACTGATGTTCCCAACTTCGAGTGAAGAGGCAAATACCCACTCAAATTTGTTGCTCCATAGACAACCCCTCTAGCTTTAGCCAAGGCATTAGCGACCCTTTCATCCATTTGCTCTTATCAAGTGATTATTACTAATTTAGTTAGAAGGAGCATGAGTAAAGAAAATAATGCAAATATTTTAGTTAGAAGGAGCATGAGTAAAGAAAATAATGCAAATGTTTTGCCCCTATAAGCTCAATGAAACCTGCACAAAACATTGAAAAAAAAGGTCAATACGCACATAAAACTAGTCAAGAATTTGTAAATAATGGAATAACGGAGTTCAAGAGCTTACAAATAAATATCATAAGAGGCATCTCCAAGATCTCAAACCAATCTAGAAAAGAGTATAAAGAGGCAAAAGTTGTCTTACTTTTGTCAAAAAACACAATCATGTTAGTCACTGAACATATGAATTAATACAACAAGAAAACTCAACAATTTTGGTTAAAAAATACTGGGTTGAGGTTGTATTTTACCTTTGGTGATCCAAAAATGGATCCTGGATAAACCTCTAAGTCTAAAAGACTTCATGCAAGAGGTAAAAGGTGCCAAATGGCACAAACCCTTTGTAAATCAGAGGAAAATGGAAGTCGCGGGCTACTTTCAGAAATAGTCTCATTGCAGAGATCCTTCCATTCTGAATCCAACACAACTTAAATGGGCGAAAATAGACTTCAGATGGGAAAGCTATCATAAAATGAGGCTGCCCTTTTTCAAAGGAAAAAGAGGCAAAAATCCTTTGAATAATGGGTCTAAAAACCTTCTAAGTCTTCCAAATCTCCCAAAAGGGCAAAACAAGTGCAAAAGGAGGACCTTTAGAAATATCAGATTACACTATCGGGCCTTGAAAACATGATAAAACAACGAAAAAATGAGCCTATCGGAGGTCGAAGGAACAGTGAACAAGGATCGTCGGATCTGGCCGATCAACGGTCCAGATTCGATTGGCATATCGCATCGGCGGTGACAGACGGATCGACAATCGCAATCGGTGTTGGTAGAAACCATATGATATGGGAAGGCCACGAGCTTATGCGATATGCTATTGCGATAAGTCGCATTGCAATATCGTGTTAGCACATTACAGTGGAGCGGGGCCGATATGTTATATATTATATCTGCGGTGCGATGGCCGGACTCGATGGGACGATAAGCCAAATTTAATACATTTTTGAAATTCGTCAACAATGATTTTTCTTTGTAATTTTGTTTTTCATTGATTAAACGAAATAAAAAGGAGTTAAGCCCGATGAGATATTACGGACCTGAAAGGGTTCCGAAATACAAATGCATATAATTTCAAGTCCGATAAGCGGGATTTTTCCATGTTTTATATGTATTTTTGCAGTTTTAATGTATTGTGAAATACAAAGGAGCAGACCAATTGCGATATGCGATAGCGATTCCCAGGTGGACCCGGTGGGAGTTTAGGGTGCAGTTATGAATATTTCAAGTCCGGATGGACAGTGCTTTGCGGATTTTTCGTGCATTGCAGCGTTCTCTGTGTAAAACATAGAACGACTGTTTTTAAGGGATTTCAAGCGCCGATGCCCTCATTCGTTACGGAACAGGTGACCGCCTGCCTAAAGGGCATTATGCAATGATTATTGAATGCTCAGAAGAGGGATTCAAGTGGACTCAAAGCTGGAAGACAGAGAGCCCAAAAGGGAAAACCAATAGACAATGCCGATTTGGCTTTTAAGCCATGAATGTTAAAGACTGGGGGTTGTTGAATTGTTGGTGGCTGAGTTGCTGTTGAAGGTTGCTGCTGGGTTGTTGAGGGGTGTTGTTGTTAACCCTTAAGGGGTTTGTTGCAGAAGCAAAAGCCATAGAGGAAGCCGAGGCAAAAGAGGCAGCACGGAAGCCAAAGGGACATCACAGAAGCCAAGGGAGTCACTTGGAGTTCAAGTGAAAAGCCCAAAGGGAGAGCTGTAAACAGCTAGAGGGCCAAGAAGCTAGAGCAGAAGAGCCAAAGAGCTAGAGCCAGAGCCAAAGAGCCAGAGTCAGAGCCCAGAGCCCGAACCAGAGCCAAAGAGCCAGAGTCAGAGCTAAGAGCTAGAACCAAGAGCCAAAGAGCCAGAGCCAAGAGCCAGAGCTTCAAGAGCCAGGGGATTAAATGGTGTTTGAACTCACTGTTTTTGTGTAGAACAGTTGGAGCTGGGCCAAGGGCTTGTAAAAAAGACTAATACAATAATCCCAAAGAGCCTAGTTGAATTAACTAGAGCTCACAGAGACGTAGCCCAAGAGTTGTGGGTGAACTCCAAATTAATATCGCTGTTTATGTGTTTGCTTTATTACTGCATTATCTTTGCTGCTTTATTTATAGTTATATGCATTTATATATCAGTTTTAGCACATTAATTTATAGCACATAATCAATTTAAAAGAAATACAAGCATACACCCATATTTTCAAGTATTTCTTAATTCCGCATTGGTTAATCAATAAGACTTGGGAAAATTCAAGCTTTGGAAGTGGGAGAGGTTCTTGTAAGCTAGACAAGAAGCTGAAGAGCCTCACTTTCAGATCATTTGGCGAGAGAAGTGGTACTGTTGCATGGTTATCGACCTTTCGTACACTTGGAAACCACTGGGACCTTCCATACACTTGAAAATAACCCTTGACTAATCACATCTGTTAGATCTCAAGAAGAGATCGTGGCCCTTGAAGGTGGAAGGGGATATGAAGCCGTACCAAGAGCCATAAAAAGGTCGCCAAATAGGATGGCGCACATGGAGACAGACCATTTGTTAACATTATGGCTCAACAATCATCTCATCTTCAACGTCTGCTCATTACATTTCTACACAAGGTTTGTTAGTTGAGACATTGAGCAATAACATCTGCAAATGAGGAGCCAATAGCATGACAAATAAATGTGAATAAAATAATTCGCACAAAAATAGAAAAATAAATTCTTGAAGTACCAAATTGAAAAATACCTAACATGCTTGACTAAATTAATAAGTGCTCAGCCTAATATCCATTGATGTTGTCTAAAATTTTACTTATAAAGTTGAAACTAACCACAACCTTGGTTTTTGGGATTTGAAAATAAATATACATAAACACCAAATCTATAAATCTAAATAACAATATCAATCAGAGTATTTTTAAATAACAAGGCAACAATTTTTTTCCTTTCATTTAATTTCTACAAAAGTTTAACATTTCTCACACATTGTAAAATTGAAAACATTTATAATAAATATTACAATTATACTTCAAATTTTTTATAATTACATTATAAATGTCTTTATCTTAAAATAATTTTACTATAAATGTGTCTATCTTAAAATAAGACTTTTGGAATTTTAATTTAATTATCAATAATTATTAGGTAGATGGTAGGGATTTAACCTCCATGAAATATTATAAAAAAAATTAGTAGTATTCCTAGTAGATATGCACTTTCTTCTCTTTGGGTCCGTGTTTTACAACCCAGTGTAAGGAAGATGTTATGACTCAGCATTATATTTAAAAATAGTAAAATGATACTTACATTAACAAACTTAAAAATTAGTATTGATAAAAAATAAATGTGTGTCATATATAAAACACTTCAATTTCCACCTTAATTTTACATCAACTTTATCTAGAGATAAAGTAATTGAATGTAAAAAATATTACTATTTAGCATTAAGGATATATATGGAGTTTGACAAATAATACTTAAAAACAATATTATTTATATGATATGATACGTAATAAAGAGATAGAGAGTCCCTTTGATATATGTTTTCTATTTTTGAATATAAGGAGACATGTATTAACATTTTATTGTGAAGAGTGTCAATTATGTATATATTATAAAAAATAGGTGAAAATAAAAAAATTGCTTATAATTAAAACATTTGTTAATGGGTTGCTCAAAATTAGAATAGATCCATCTTAATTTCAAATCTACAATGAGCCAAGAGAAATCAAATCTTTGAGGTGTAAACTTTTTGTCAAGTTTTGCACTCAGAAATATCTCGATATGTTTTCTATTTTTGAATATAAGGAGACATGTATTAACATTTCATTGTGAAGAGTGTTAGTTATGTATATATTATAAAAAAATAGGTGAAAATAAAAAAATTGCTTATAATTAAAACATTTGTTAATGGGTTGCTCAAAATTAGAATAGATCCATCTTAATTTCTGATGGGACCCAGCCCACTTGGCGTAGCTTTTGCACTTTATATGATATGTTGTGTGTTGACGTGGCGGTGAACTGTTGTCTTTCCCGCGGCTCTATAGTTGTGGTAGCTGTGCATTGAATGCAAATGTAAATGCGGTAGTACCCTGCCTTGGTAAACTATACTACCCTAAACTTGTGCGCCTTCTCGACTCTTCTCTGTTTATCGTTCTGTTGGCTCCGAGGGTTTGCGAGCTCTGCGTATGGAAAATGGTGGGTGCGCTGTGTTATGGTTCCTTTGGCTCTGTATTACAATTCTATGGCAGTCTGCTGTGTTTGAGCTGGTTTTAGTTGTTGGTTGAGGCCTTCGCTGCACGTTTGGTTACTTGTCCACTTGTTTGTAACAATGCTGTTTGGTTCTGGGATTTTCTTGCCTGGCTTTCGTCTTCACTCTTCGGTAAGTCGCTCTTCCACTCTGTTAGCTCTGTTTTTGGTAAAAATGTCGAATGTCTGCGTGCTTGTCATGGTCACTGTAACGGTGGTTGGTCATGAAACGACTGGGCTCGAATTTAATCCTTCAGTTCTGTCATTTAACTTTCGCTATCCCGTTTCTGTATGTGCTATTAGTCTTCGGGTCTATTATTCCGAATTTGGCTGTTGGTAATGGTTTCTGGGTTTATTCACCTTCTGGTAACGCTGCCTTGTCTGTGGCTGCAAGCACAGGAATATCCGGGAAGCGCCTTCAGTCTTTGTTACAGGTAAAATGTCTCTCTATGCTTCAATTTCTGTTTGCTCCTCGTTCTGGGTCTAACCCCAAACTGCTCCTCTTTTCTTCAGTTCTTTGTGGCGTCCTCTACTTTGCAAATGTGGCTTCTCCTCTTGTGTTCTCCAGGTAAGGGTTTTCTTTCTCTCGTTATCAGTTTTTAATGTTGATTTTAGAGGGTTTCATCCCTCTGAGCTTTTCTATGGCTCAAGGTCACTCATGCTTGGTTCTTGCAGGTCCTCTCAGGCGACCTGGACGGCGCATGTCTCTGTGTTCAAGGTCATTTGGCTGCGTATATGTTGGTAGGCCTGTAACTTGTTCTGTTCTGTTGAATATAGGTCACTGTTCGAAGGACGACTTATCCATTAGTTTATTGTCCCGTCATTATGTAGCCCGGTGTTTGCCGTTGTCGTTCTGAGTTGAGTTCTATGTGTTGAAATGTGGCTTCAACGTAACCCTGTTACCAATCTGTTTTCAAACCCTAACCTAGGGTTTTATGCTTGACCTGTATGGTTGTAATTTCTGGTTGAATTTTCACTTGCCGTGACTGTATCGGTCTCTGTATATATGAGGGAAACTCGGCCCTATCGATTCTGGCTATGAATTTCTATTTCTGGACAATATAAATGAAATTTGTTTTTGATGAAAGAAGGTTATAGTGATTGATACCTGTAATGTCTTCGCTTGTTGTTTGGTTACGTTGCTGGGCATTCAATTTGTTTGCTTGTCTTTCATTTAATGGCTGTGCGTTGAATGTATTCACTCTTCCTTAATTTATATTGCTGGGCGCTTATATGTAAGCGTGATCGCTTGTCTTGCGACCTGGAATTTACTTAAGATCTTCTCTGCTTGTCTACAATTTCAACTGTAACTCGTACTTGTACAGTAGCCATGACAGTGTGCTTAGTTTACAATAATATAAAGGTCTGTTAAATGATGAAAAATATGAATGAGAGATCACTAAATAACTTAGAAGGTAATCTTGATGGACAATACTTCTCTGGTTTTGAATGCTTGACAATTCTATTAGTAAATTTTACTCAACTTATTCTCTTCTCAACTTAACTTTTTCCCTTACATGTATTTTTGGCTTTATAGCCTCTGCCTTCAGTTAAGGCTTGCAGTTTGTTTCTTTCTGTTACAAAGACAGTTACATAACTCCTGTTCCTATCCATAACTATAGTCATTTGGACATTACAAGACCTGTAGGACAGTTAAGGTTATTTTTCCTAATTACAGAGACTACCTTTTAATCAATAATGAAACTACAGTAATCCTAAACTGGAAAAGTAAAGACATATAACTGTTGCTGACTTGTAAAATAAAGTAAAAGAAAAATTATTCCCAACAGAACTTAACAGTTCAGTTCCTCGCTTGTGAACCTGGATGGAGTCTTTCTGCCTCGTCACTGTGAGCTGGATGCTCCTACATCAGGCTCCCGGGGTGAGAAAAGATCATGACTCCGGTTCATGAGCTCCTCCACTGATGTCCCTGTTTGTTCAATCTGCCTGGCGTCAATCCATGAGTTGTCCTCAATCGGACGGTTCTTCCACTTGACCAGGTACTGAAAATAATTTTTCCGCCGAGTACGCCTAACTACCTGAGTTTCGAGGATGCCTTCGATCTCAGGAGGTTGGACATAAGGCATTTGTTTCTTCCAACTTCCTCTGTCTTCCTGGGTGTTCCGTGTGGATTGTCCGGGTTCATCCTTCCTTTCTTCCAACAGTTCCCCTGTATACGGAAACAAATTTGCCACATTGAAGATAGGTGATATGCCTACTCCAGGTGGTAGTTGTATTTTGTAGGCATTCGCTGAAAACTTCCGCAAGATCTTACAAGGTCCTATCTTCTTGTATTTCAGTTTATTGTACGTACCTTTAGGGAACCGTTCCTTACGTAAGTGTACCAGAACGTCATCCCTTACCTCAAAATGAACTTCTCTTCTCTTCAAATCTGCATGTTCCTTATACTTCGAGTTGCTGTCCTGTAATTTTGCCTTTACCTGTTCATGTAAATCCCTCATTGCATTTGCAAAATCTTCTCCATCCGCACTCCTTTGTTCCTGTAAACCAAGATCCCGAAGCTCATGCACTCCACAAGGGTGCATACCATAAAGAATCTGGAAGGGACTGAGACCCGTGCTACGATTCGGCGAATCGTTGTAAGCAAACTCTGCTTGCGCTAGCACTCGGTCCCACATTCTAGAATTTTCTCCAACTAAGCTGCGTAATAGATTTCCTAGACTTCTGTTCACAACTTCTGTTTGCCCATCGGTCTGCGGATGGTAAGCAGAACTGTAGCTTAATTGGGTGTTCATCTTTTTCCACAAGGTACGCCAAAAATGTCCCGTGAACTTCACGTCTCTGTCTGACAGGATGGTTGTTGGTAACCTGTGTAATCGGACAATCTCATTAAAAAACAAGTGGGCCATGTAAGTGGCATCACTAGTTTTCCGACAAGGTACAAAATGTGCCATTTTCGAGAAACGATCTACCACTACCATTACCGAATCATATCCTTTCTGTGTTTTTGGCAGTCCCAACACAAAATCTAAACTCACTGAATCCCAAGGTCTGCCTGGAATAGGTAATGGCGTATACAGTCTTGTGTTCTGGCTATGCCCCTTCGCAAGTTGACACACCTTACACTTAGCCACGAAACGTTGTACGTCCCGTCGCATTTTTGGCCAAAAATAAAAGTGACTAAGTTGCTCCAAAGTCTTGTCAATACCAAAGTGTCCAGCCAATCCCCCACTGTGTTTTTCACAAATGATATTCTCCCTCATAGAACAGCTGGGAATACACAGTTGTCCTCCCTTAAAAAGCAATTTCTCTTGTATGTTATAGTCCAACCAAGGACTATTCCCTCGTATTAAAGGATTTTGGCACGCCTCATAGGCTTCTCTGAAATCTGTGTCTGTCTTATAAAGATCCCGTAAATGTTCAAAGCCCAAAACTTGCACAGTGCTTTCCTGCAATAGTAAAGCTTTTCTGCTCAACGCGTCAGCGACCTTATTCGCTTGCCCGCTGATATGCTTAAGCACAAAATTAAAACTCTGTAAGTACTCCACCCATTTGGCATGTTTATGATTAAGTTTGTGTTGCTGCATTACATATTGTAATGCAGAATTATCTGAAAACAGCATGAACTCGTTCCCCAACAAATAATGCCTCCAGTGTCTTAGCGCCTGTACTACTGCGTAGAATTCCTTGTCATATGAGGAGTACTTCTGCCTACTCTCATTCAGTTTTTCACTGAAAAATGCCACCGGTCTGTCCTCCTGACTGAGTACAGCCCCGATTGCTGTTCCACTAGCATCACAACGTACTTGAAATAATTTTTGAAAATCTGGTAGCCTGAGAATCGGTCTTTCTGTTATTTTCTTTTTCAATAGCTGAAAGCTCTTTTCTACTGCTTCTGTCCATCGAAAAGGTTGGCTGGCCTTTTTGATGGTCTCCAACATAGGAGCACAAATTCCGCTGAAATTTTTAATAAATTTCCTGTAAAAACTTGCTAATCCATGGAAACTACGTACCTCAAACAAATTCTTCAGTGAGGGCCAATTTATGATTGCTGTCACTTTCTCCGGATCCATCTTTAATTCGTTCTGTGCTATCACAAATCCCAGATAAATTAACTCTCTTTGTAAAAACGTACATTTCTTCAGATTGATCAATAACTTGTTCTGCTGTAGCTTCTCCAACACTTTACGCACATGCTGGAAGTGTTCTTCTCGTGTCTTACTAAAAATAAGTATGTCGTCCAAATAAACAATTACAAATTTCCCAATATATTCCTTTAGCATCTCATTCATGAGTCTCATGAAGGTGCTGGGCGCATTGCTCATCCCGAACGGCATGACTAGCCATTCATATAAGCCTTCATTAGTTTTAAAAGCTGTCTTCCACTCGTCTCCCTCACGTATCCGAATCTGGTGATATCCACTTTTTAAATCTATCTTAGAAAAGTAAGCTGCCCCACTCAACAGTCCATCATATCATCCATACGCGGTAACGGAAATCTGTACCGTATGGTGATTTTATTGATGGCCCTGGAATCAGTGCACATCCGCCATTCTCCTCCCTTTTTGGGGGCGAGAACTGTTGGTACAGCACATGGGCTCAAACGCTCCCTGATCAATCCTTTGTCCAATAGCCCCTGCATCTGTTTTCTGATTTCTTCATTATCCTTGGGGCTCATTCGATAAGCTGCCTTATTTGGTAAGCTAGCTCCTGGGATGAAATCAATATGGTGACTAATGCTCCGCTTGGGGGGTAACTTATCCGGCAAGTCGTCCACTACTATGTCCGTAAACTCTTCCAACATCTGCTGTATTTCTATAGGCAAATCTGTGATTTCTGTGTGCAACAAAACTGTCCTTGTCTTTCTAACTACAGCATAATTCATCTCGCTGTTTTCAACCTGCTTTAAAAATTGTTTTCCGCTCATAAGCAACGCCTTAGGTTCATTTACTTAAGCTGCCTCTTTCTCTTCCTTGATAGGCACAAGGGTATGCCTAACCCCATCTTTTTCAAACTTATAACAGTTCAATACCCCATCATGGGTCACTTTTCTGTCATATTGCCAAGGTCTGCCCAACAAGATGTGGCACACGTCCATTGGCATAATGTCGCAAATAATTTTGTCCTTATAACGTCCTATCTGAAATTCAACTTCACTCTGCTCATCCACCTGTGACTGGTGTCCCTTCTGCAACCATGAAACTCGATATGGATTAGGGTGTTTCAGACGCTTTAGTCTTAACTTCTCCACCATCTCGGTTGACACCAAATTGTCAGTACTTCCGCTGTCAATTATCATTTTACAGCACTTACCTTGCGATTTACAAACTGTCCTGAACAGAGCTTTCCGCTGCGTCTGCTCAATACTCTCATCAACTGGCTTCAACAACACCTTATGCAACACTAAAGCTTCTCCTGTTTTTGGGGCGTTTTCTGCCTCTTGAGGAGGTGTTGCTGCTTCCTCTGGTTGCGCCACATATGCGTCTTGCTGTCCAGTTGAATCTGTTTCTGGGCACTCAAAAGAGCGGTGCCCCTACTTGTGGCATCTGTAGCACTGGTAACCAGTTCCCCTTCCACGGCCATTTCCTCTGCCGCGCTGAAACGATTTGCCACCTCTCGTTCCATCTCCTTTTTCTGCTATTCCCGAAGTCCTTGAACTGCTGGCTTCTTCGCTGTTGCTGGCAGTTCGGCCCCTGCCATAGGACTGGCCTCTTCCTCTGTTAGACCCTCGTCCTCTCCGGGCATTCTGTCTTCGGTTAAGTTTTTCCTCTGCTTTGACCGCGTTCTGATATGCCTCCTCCGTATTGTTGGGAGACAAAATGCTTATTTCATCTAAAATCTCCATCCTCAGCCCATTTACATACCTGGCTGTCCTCTCTGCTGTATCCTCTGTGTATCCTGCTCGCAAGTTTACTCGATAAAATTCCTCCGTATACTCTTTCACCGTCAGACCTCTCTATCTCAAGTTCTGAACCTGCCTATGTAACGCAATTTGGTAATCTCTTGGCAGAAATCTGCCCTTCAATTTAGCTACCATCCTTGTCCAAATCTTTATCGGAGGCTTGTTCAACCTCTTCCTCTCATTCTGGACACTGTTCCACCATAGGGTTGCGTATCCTTTCAGCTTTGTCGCTGCAAACTTGACCCTATGGTCTTCACTAATTTCTTCGCATTCAAAGTACTTGTCCATCTCACTAATCCAATCTAATACAACATCAATCGATAAACTGCCATCGTAGGTTGGTAATTCTGGTTTTGGTTTACTATTTGACAATAATACAGACTTCAAT